>CAUYRT010028152.1:0-11688 GCA_963574885.1 Lepilemur ruficaudatus | reverse complement strand
AGCTGGGACTACAGGCATGCACCACCATGCCCAGCTAATTTTTTCTACATATTTTTAGTTGTCCAGCTAATTTATTTCTATTTTTAGTAGAGACAGGGTCTCGCTCCTGCCCAGGTTGGTTTCGAACTCCTGACCTTGAGCAATCCACCCGCCTCGGCCTCCTAGACTGCTAGGATTACAGGCGTGAGCCACCCCGCCCGACCATATATTCTTTTAATTAGCAAAATCAGGAAGTAGCACAAACCACAATGTGACCTGCATTTAAAATTCTCCTCTGAAGGTTTTCTTATCTATCATTTTGTGATGCCCAGAGGCGCCCCCACCTAGGAGGTAGGCAGATGTTAGTGTTTCTTTCTTTTCTTTTTTCCCCAGAGGAAGAAATGGTACACAGAGGTGGCAATGGGTGTGCCCAAGAATAGGGCTAATTTATGGCCATGCAGAGAAAAGAATCCAAATGTCCTAAATCCTGGCTCAATTTTCAGGGTCCACACAGAACCCATGTCTTGGAAGGCAGACAGACAAAATGCTTTCAGAAGGAATGAGCTGGTGCGCCAATTCTGCCCCCTGCCCTGGCTCTTCCACGAGTGGGTCAGCCCAGGCTTTCCGGGCAGCTCCCTTTTCGCTCTCACTCCTTAGGAAGGGTCTGATGCCAGACAGGAAGAGCCAGAGCTCACTGCTCTGCGGGCACTAGAGGAGCTATTTGTCCCAACAGCTGCCACCAAGGACTCTGCTTTCTGCTCCATCTGAGACGGGGTCTGGGTACCTCAATGACTAGAACTGAAGATCTCTGAAAACAGATTAGGGAAGGAGAGAGGATGGGAACAATAAGAACTTGTACACACTGCTCTAGAGAGTATCACTGATACATCCACTTTGGAAAACCATTTGCCATTATCTGCTCTGTTAGGAATAAACACATCCTGCGGTTCAGCGTGACCACTCATGGGTGTATAGCCTACAAAAATGAGCCCAAGAGCATCAGGAGGCACGTACAAGAATGTTCATTGGAGCATTATTTGTAATTGTCCCAAACAACTTAAGTGTCCATCACCTGTGGAAGGGGTAAATATAGTAGTCATAAAACAGAGCACTACACAGCAGTGAAAATGAACACACTATAGACGTATGCAGCAGCAAGCATAAATCTCACAAATGCAAGGTTAAGGGAGAGAAGCCAGACCCAAAAGAGTTTGTACTGTTGGCTTTACATTTACACAAAGTTCAAAAATAAGCAGAAGTAAATCATGCTTTCTAGGGGTACACACAGGGATGGTAAAACTAGAGAGAAAAGCATGGGTATGATTTTGGTGTAAGTCAGTGATTATCCTTGGGTGAGGATGGTTTACAATTGGAAAGGAGCATGAGGGAGGTTTCTGGAATGCTGGTGATGTCCTAACCTTTTCACTCATTCATTAAGCTGTACCTTTGTGTTTTGTAACTCTTTCTTTGTGTGTTGTTCCCCTCATCTGCCACACACAGAATCTCATACGTGGCTGTCATGGGGTGGACCCAGAATTTGAACCTGGGTCTCCCTGACCCTTTTAGCATGTCAGCTCTCAGCAATGAGACCCTCTTGGGACCCTCTTTCCAGCCTTCTTTACCTAAATTCCCTTGGCCTGCAGGCCAGAGGTTCTCAACGTGTGGTCCATGGACACATTTCAGGGTCTGCAACACCCTGATGCTATTTGTCTCATTGTGTGCACATGTACCTTTTTCTGGGGCGTGGTTCCTACGCCCTCTTGAGATTCCTAGAGTGATCTGTGGCCCAGAAAAGGTTAAGAACCATTGCTAGAACCCACTCAACTTGGCTTAAGTAAAAATAAATAAATAAATAATGGTAATACAGCCAGGCCTTGAACAATGTTGTCCTGGAAAGCCTGGAACTGCCATTACTCCCTGTGGCACTGCAGAGCCACAGTCTTTGTTGTCTGTCCCATTTTGTGTCTGTACTTCATCTCTGTGCTGGGGCCCAGGCTGGGCAGGCACAGACGTTACCCAGAGGGTTCTGAGTGTGGGTGGGATGGGGACAACTCTGAGGGAGGCAGGTGTAGCCTGGGTAAGCACCCAGAAAAGTGTCTGCTGCAGCCACAAGTGGGAGGAACACTAAAGGAAGAGTCTCGAAAGCCTGGGATTTGAATAGATTGTCTTCCCCTGTGGCCTTCTGAGCTGGGGTTTACCCAGTAGATTCCCAGGCCTCTTCTCAGCTCATGCCACATTTTTAAAGATTCAAATGAGGGTCCGGAAGCCCAGGTGACTGTTGCAGGGATCTCACCCGGGAACACTCAGGCTCTTCCCTTGCGTTCCCTTGTGGAGGAGGCCCGCCCCTCCCCCAGCACCAGGCGCTCATTTGCATACGGCTTCCGGCAGCTCTTTTTCCTCTTTGTTCCACCTCGCTGGTTCCTTATCACACGGTCCACATTTCAATCTCGCTTTCCCTCCTCACCTCCTGAGTTTTCAACTGAAAACGAAACTCACACAACTCACTCTCCCGACACCCTCATTTATAGGAGACCCCGAATAGGATTTCAGAAGCCAAGTCCTAACTGGGTGACTTTTCAATTTCAGTGTCTCCCACAGGGTCATATTTGTGGCTTAGACTCCTGTGGGTCAGGATAGATGGGTGTGAGTTACTTGGGTTCTTTGGTAAGTTCCTTAAGTGGCTTGGAATATTACCCTGCGCCAATTCTCCCATCTGTTAAAGAATATTGGTTCTCTGCCTTACTCCAGATCTGATCCCGTATGTTTTCAGGACTTTTCTGAATCTCAGTCATATGGTGGTTTCATAAGTTTTACGGTGTTCTCTGAGAGGCAGCCCAGGACTGTGCAGGTTCACATAACTGTCGGAAACGGGTCCAGCTGGGCCTCAGAGACAACCAGAATTCAGGTCTCTGACTGTCACCACACCATCTCCATCCCTGTCTCTCTTTCTTGGTCTCGTTTTCTCAGATCAACTTTCTCCAACAGGCTGGAAGCATGGCTTTCAGCAGTTTGCACGTCTCCTATCTTTTCTGCCAGAGAAAAGATTGACTCTGTCTCCGCACGTCCACACAAGAAATGTTAAGGATGCATCAGTTAGGATAGGCTAGGATATGCTGCAGAAACAGACAATGTCCACAACCTCAGTGCAACAATGAGGTTATTTCTCAACTCCTGTTCGATTTCCTTCCAGTCATGTAACAGAGAGGGACCAGTGAGGCTGCTGTCACAACCCAGCCTGATTGGGGCTGCTCAGATGGAGATAGCATGAGATGCTATGGGAAGAAAGGGACAGACGGCACCTAACCTAGCCTTGGAAGGTGAGAAGAAGGCAACGAGCATGCTCTCTTACAGGAGCTGATGCTTTAGAATCCAACAGAAATTAGCCAGGTGGGTGACAAGAGGGAGGGGGTTCTGATTCAGGGAGAGGAAGAGGCATGTGTAAAGGCTTGCATGCGAGAGGGACGCAGAACATCGCAGAGTGAGCACACCATTCACTAAAGCTATCCCAGGTTGTCTGTTGATGAGATGTGTGATATTGGACAAGCCTCAGTTTTCTCTTCGTGAATTAGGGACAGTAGTAGTACCTATATCCTAAGGTTGTTGTGAGGATTAAATGATGTTACCTGAAAAATTTTTAAAAGTTGCTTAGTACCACAAACATCATAAAATCCAAAATACCTAATATTTTTTATTAACTGTTTGACATCCTCTATTATAATTACTTTCCTAAATTGTTTGGCTGGATAATCTTTAATCACCTCGCTATAGTCTAAATGTTGGTGTGTATGTTGGAACCAAATTCCCAGTGAGATGGTGTTAAGAGGTGGGGATTTTGGGAAGTGATTAAATCATGAGGCTCCACCCTTATGATGGGATTAGTGATCTTATAAAAGATGCTCCCGGCGTTCCTTTGCCCCTTCCACCATGTGGGGTTGTAGCAAGAAGTTGCCATCTATGAACCAAGAAGCGAGCTCTCACCAGACGCTAAATCTGCTGGCACCTTGGTCTTGAACTTCCCAGCCTCCAGACCTGTGAGCAATAAATTTCTATTGTTTATAAATTACTCAGTCTAGGGTATTTTGTTGTAGTAGCCCAATTGGACTAAGACACATCTCTTCAAATTAACAATGATTTTGTTATATTCTATAGACAGAATAAAAAGATAATCAGCCTCTCTTCTAGTGTGGTTGATCAAAATTTGTTTTTTATATGGATAGTTTGGAATTACTTACTTCAAACCCATAACAAATGTCATATACAAGCAATAAAAGTTTTTTAGGATTATTGCCAAATTTGAGGACATAATCAAGTTCCTGTTATGAATGAACTGTGAGCTTTCGGGGCACTTGAAGTTTTCTTGCACAGTTTGAGTGATATTAAAGACTCATTGAGGGCAGAGTGGGGTGGCTCACACCTGTAATCCTAGCACTCTGGGAGGCTGAGGTGAGAGGATCCTTTGAGAGAGTTCGAGACCAACCTCAGCAAGAGTAAGACCCCATCTCTACTAAAAATAGAAAGAAATTAGCCAGACAAGTAAAAATAGAAAAGATTAGCCAGGTGTGGTGGTGCATGCCTGTAGTCCCAGATACTGGGGAGGTTGAGGCAGGAGGATTGCTTGAGCCCAGGGGTTTGAGGTTGCTGTGAGCTAGGCTGATGCCACAGCACTCTAGCCCGGACAACAGAGTGACCTGGATGTGGTGGCACACAGCTGTAATCCCAGCTACTTGGGAGGCTAAGAAGGGAGGCTTCCTTGAGCTCAGGAGTTCAAGACCAGCCTGGCCAACAAAGTAAGATCCCATCTCAAAAAAAAAAAAAAAAGATTCACTGAATTGATGACACGATGACACTGGTAACTAATATGTCCTCAATGCTCAATGTCTTCACTATAGCATGTATCAGGTGTTTGATATTATCGTCACAGTTGTTAATATTTCTTGACAAATCAGTAAGAAATTTAAATCTATTCCCAATGTGTACCTGTAATTCACTCTTCATCATTAATTAGATTATCAAACAATTCAAAAGCCTAATTATGATTGCTATTTGAAATGTGCCTCTTATTCTCAATGAAATATGTTTTGGTATTATCTGAAATTGATTTTGTTATGTTTCTCAGTGTCAGAATAATTTCTGTTGCCGCCCAATCGGGTTGTACTGCCGGCTGCACAGAGAAGGGCCAATACACTGAGGCAGTCAGGGTTGCAATGGAGAAAGGTTTAATGCCGCAGAGCACTAAGTCGGGAGACGGGAGGAATTGCTCAAATCCGCCTCCCTGAGAATTTGGGAGACAGAGTTTTTAAAGATAGTTTGGTGCACAAAGGATTAGGCAATTGAGTTTGCTAATTGGTTAGGTTTGGGGCAAAGTTATAGGGGTGTAGAAATCATCTTCTCGTGTAGAGTCAGTTCCTGGGTTGGGGTCACAATTCCAGTTGAGTCAGTTTCTTGGTATGGGCCACTGGTCTGGGTGGGTCAGCAAATGCACTGGAATGCGGGCCTGGGAGATATCTCAGAAACTACCTTTAGGTTTCCAAAAGGTGATGTTATCTAAGGAGAAAGTTGAGAGTCTTTATGCCCACCAGCTGTGTGACCCCAGAGTAGCAATTATAGAGACGCAAACCGGGGGACAGTGGCTGGTTATTATCGTGATTCTTAGCTAGGCCTGTGCCTTTGCAGAGATTTAGGCCCTCGCTCCATTTCTCACCTTGTACCCCTTTGTTGACTGGTAAAGGGCGGTTTCATTTCCTTTGATTTTACTGCTCATGTTTACTTCTTTTTGTTTCACATACCATTTTTTAATTGTATACATTTTCTCTAGAGGATTTCATAAATATTAAGATTAAAAAAATGTATCCTTCAGATATATCCACATCAGGAGAATGCAGATTGCTCACTTGTTTTACTGAAAAGTCCCCAAAGTATCTTTGTAAATTGTGGTTAAAATGGAGTATTCCCAATGCAACCTCCCCTTAGCAAGACCTCAAAGTGCCCTGGGCCAGGACGACGCCACGTGATGGAAGGGAAATTTGAGAAAAGAAAGATAGAGTGAAAACAAACAGTGACCTTAATAGATGGCCATTAAAATATCTTAATTTTTCAAATTTTACAAAAATATATGATCATGTGAACCCTTTGCAAAGGTCTCTCCCAGGGCCTTAAAGGGTCCCACAAGCTTAATCTGCACTGGGTTCAAGACAAGAGGCCCCTGCCACCACTTCTAGGGAAGTCCTCCCTGAATCCTCTCAGTGAATCCATTGTTTCCCTCCTTCACTGCACTGATCGCAGCCTGTTATCTGTGGATTTACTCCACTGTGCCCTCCTGCCAGCTCCCTGGAGGAAGCGGCCCTTGCGTCCCCATAGCCTAACACTGGCAAGTGTAGCTATTGAGTTAGGTGCCGTACTGTGGCCTAGGAACTCGTTGAAATTCACTTGTACTATTAATATTTACAAAGCCCTCTTGTAATTACTAGCTACTGTTGTTAAAAAAATTAATCAGACTAGATTTTTGCCCTCAAGCACCTTTCTGGGGTTACAAGGTATACATAAAAAGTATACTTAAAAAATAGCTTATCAGCAACTGTTTTCTGTTACATAGCCAATATGGCTTAGATCCTCCAAATCTCACGTTGCAATTTAACCCCCAGTGTTGAACGTAGGGAGGGGGAAGCGTGTGGGGCCTGGTGGAAGGTGCTTGGGTCATGGGGGCGGATCCCTCATAAATGACTTCGTGCCCTACCCAATAATGAGTGAGTTCTCGTCTTTTATTAGTGCATTGAGAGCAGGTTGTTCAAAGGAGTGTGGCAGCGCCCCCTCCCTTTCTTTGCTCCCTCTCTTGCGTGTGACACACCTGCTCCCCCTTCACCTTCCCCCTTGATTGGAAGCTCCCTGCAGCCCTCACCAGACACAGATGCTGGCACCACGTTCCCTGCAGTTTTCATAACCATGAGCGTAATAAACCTCTTCTTTATAAATTACCCAGCCTCAGGCATTTCTTTATAGCAGTGCAAAACGAACTAATACAATTTCTAACCTGAGTTGCTTTTAAAAACTATTTTGAGGTAATCGTAGATTCATACGCAGTTGCAAGAAATAAAGCATCTTGCATGATTACATTACAATATCGCAATCGGGAAATTAACATTGATTGATACTCGCCACTGAATTTATCAGATTTCACGTTTTACACACTCTTCCGTGTGTACTTAGGTCTATGCAATTTTATCACATAAGTACATGTTGCTTTTTAAAGTAACTTAAGCATGTTTTTTAAAAAATACAATACTACAAGGAAATAAGAGTTGATTTGAAATACAACTGATGCTTATAATCTTGCATTTAAGATTTGGGTTTTATTTGAAGGCGGGAAAGAGCCACTACGATGCTTAGAATGTACACTTCCTGAAAGCTCCGTGTCGACAAGGCGGAGGACGGACTGACTGGCAGGGGCTCCCCGCCCGGCGGCGGCTGTTCACCTGCCAGTGTCGCGGACTCTCGGGGAAGCTCCGGGCAGAGACCCCCGCCCCCCGGGCCGCCGCGCTCGCGCCCGCGGGCCCGCCCCCTCCCCAGCCCCGGCGCTCCTGGCTGGGCCCCCGCCCACCGGAAATTTGGTGAGTTCCGAGGGGTTGGGAAAGCTCCCCCGTCCGCGCTCCCCTTCCCTCGCTCTGCAGCCACCCCGCGGGGCTCAGCGGCAGGGGCTGCGCTCCCGCCTGCCGTCTGGTGGGCTGTGCCGCGCCGGAGCCGCTCCGGCCACCTGCAAGGCCTGAACCCGGCTCGCCCAGGGCCAGAGGTCCCGAGGATCTCGGGCTCTTCCCAGACCGCAGGCGCCGGGCCGGGCTCCGGCAGGGGGAAGGTGGGAGCCGGCCGGGCAGCGCCGGGGGCGCCGGCGCAGCCACCAGCGCGGTCATCCCTGGCAAGCGGGGGCGGGGCCATGAATGTGGGGCGGGGCCTGGGCCTGGTGGGCGGGGCCAGGGCCTGTGGCGGGGGCGGGGCTGAGGCCTGGGGAGCTGAACACATAGCTTTGCAGAACCTTCCCTGAGCCCAGGGCCCTGAGAATCCAGTGGTGAACAAATCGCTGACAGCCCGGTAGGGGAGACAGACAATAAACACACACTCCCAAATATATGATCATGCAATTACAAGCTGTAGGAAGTGTTATGAAAGGAAAATACAGGGGACTATGTGAGTCTCCTGGGGTCCAGGGTAGATTTCCCTTCGGAAGCTTCTGAGTCACATCTGACCCACATGCTGGCATCGCTTACACAGAGGGTGTCCCGAACAAGGTGGGTGGTCAGGCTGGCCACGGACCCTGTGTAAACTGGCACTTCCAAAGAGTGGCCCGGAAAGGTGGACCTTAGCAGCTTCTTGGAGTAGGTATTTATGTTTATTCATACTGCTCCATGCTGAGCCCTCTCCTTGGAGGGATTTTTCAGACCTCATCCAGAACCGAACTGGATTGGAATCCTGTCTGCGTGACCCCGCAGTGCCCTGTGTTTCATTACAAAGTACACGTTGCACAGTGTTGTCATGTCTTGTGGGTCTTTCTCAGCAGCTCGAGGCACCTGGAAACACGGTTGCGTTTTAGTCCTTTCTCTGGTAGCAGCCCCAGCGTCTTTGTCACTATCATCAGGTCACAGCTAACACCTGGGAAGCGCTTTTAGTGTACCAGTGTGCTCCACGCTGGTGTGATCTCTTCATCATACTCTGGCTCGTTGTAGGCACTTTATGAGAACGTGTTGAGAATAGGACAGCAGAAGGAGAAAATCACTGATTTTTTCTCTAGGAGCTCTTAGCTACGTAGAGGAGGTGGATTTGAGGTGGATTTGAAAGCCGAGTGCACCAAGCAGAGAAGTAGGGATCATCGTTCCAGGGTAGCCGGGGCAGGTATTAAAGGCATATCAGGCTGGGCAGTGGCTCACGCCTGTAATCCCAGCACTTTGGGAGGCAGAGGCAGGAGGATCACTTGAGACCAGGAGTTGGAGGTTACAGTGAGCTATGATTGTGCCACTGCACTCTAGCCTGAGTGACAGAGTGAGATCTTGTCTCTAAAAAGAAAAAAAAAAAAAACATATCAGGTGTTCCAAGAATGACAATTAGGAAAGTGTGTCTGGGATATTGGGTACAGGAGTGAGGATGGGGATGATGGAATAAGGATTGGAACAGCACTTACTCATAACTTCAGGCATACTTGTTAAGGCAGTTTGTGTGTGTTTGTATGCATCAGACATCTAAAGCAGTGATCTCTAAAGAAGAGGGTAGGCATGTGCCCCCCAGGGGTGTGCTGAATGATCTTCAGGAGGGGTGGGAAGTATTGGAATTTCTAGTTTAAGTTTTTATCTCACTTCTCAAAAACATTTCTGTTTTGTTTTGAAGCTTAGAACAGCATTGTCCAATAGAACTTTTTGTGATGATGGAAATGTAGCTAGTGCAACTGAGGAACTGAATTTTCAAATTTTATTCAATTTAAATTAATTTAAATTTAAATGGCCACATCTGGCTAGTGACTATTGGATGGCATGGGTTTAGACTGTCCGTCTATATTTGTAGTTTATGTATATAAATTAATAAATGAAGAAACATCTACGTGCAGCTCCGTTTGTTACTGATGGCACATGCGGTCAAAAATGTTTGCAGGCCTGGTGCAGTGGCCTGTAATCCTAGCACTTTGGGAGGCTGAGGCAAGGTGTGAGGATCACTTGAGATCAGGAGTTCAAGACCAGCCTGGGCAACATAGTGAGACCCTGTCTCTACACAACATAAAAAAATTAGCTAGGTATGGTGGTCCACGCCTGTCGTCCCAGCTACTGGGGAGGCTGAGGTGGGAGGACACGTGAGCCCAGGAGTTCAAGTGAGCTAAGATCACACTACTGCACTCTAGCCTGGGTGACAGAGTAAGACCCTGTCTCAAAAAAAAAAAAAAAATGTTTGCACACCACTGTCCAGAGAACAAAGTTAAAACACAGAGCTGGAACAAAGGTACTGCCAAGTTTCAGAGATGGGGCGATAATGCGGGATTAGTTAGGGACATCTTATAATTTAAAAATCTTGGGATTGGAAGGGATTTTATAGGTCTTCTTTTAGGTGCTTGGTTTTCTTGAGGAAAGTGTTGGGCTTGGGTGGATTGGACTGAAACCCACATCTTAAATGTTAGCTCGCGGACAGGCCTTCCCATCCCAGCCTAAGTGCACTTCTTACCCTCTCACCGAATATTCCTTCTCTAGCACTTTTCCAGTTTGTGATAACATCGTTGTTAATTTGTTTACCTTCCTATTGTGTCTTCCCCCGACAACCAGACCATAAGATCCATGGAGACTCTTGCCGTGTCTGTTGTGTTTAGCACTAAGGGCATAAAATAGGTGCTCAGAATGTATTTGCTCGGTAAGTGGGGGAGGGGAGGAGGAGAATGGGGTTCCTAGTGGGGACAGTGAGAGATCAGGGTAAAGCAGATGTTGGGAGATGGGGAAAGGGCTTGACAGTGCCCCTTGAATACCTCTCTGAGCCGTTGGTGGCACGCGCCCAGCCCAGTCGGGAGAGCCAGTGGGCTTCGGAGTCAGGTGGACCTGGGTTTGAATTCCAGTCCTACCAATTTCTGTGGTGTGACCTTGTGTAATTTACTTCTCTGATTACTTAGTCTCTCAGCTGTAAAATGAGAATGATGATGATAATATCATCTCACAAAGTTGTTAATTGGGCTGGGCGTGGTGGCACGCACCTGTAGTCCCAGCTACTTGGGAGGCTGGGGTGGCGGGATCGCTTGAGCCCAGGAGCTCCAGCCTGGGTGACAGAGTGAGAGCCTGTCTCTGTAAAAATAAATAAATAAGTGAATGGATAGGTATATAGATATAGTTGTTAATTGGATTAAAGAATATAATGTACATAAATATGTTTTTATATATGAAGCACTAGTATTTATATGCGAGGGCTGTCTGGAAAGTATCCAGCCATTGTTAATGTAACGAGGACAGTTACATGGGTGGACACTTTCCGGACAGCTCTTGTATACTATATATATAACATAGCTTTTATTTGATGTTTCTTGGATGAATGAATGATTTGAATGTTGTGCTGGATAGAGACACAGGATGGGAAAGTGGCCATGGAGAAAATATTCCTAATATCACCTAATATTCTTAGGTGAAACAAATTTTAAAGCCCCAAATGTAACTAGTCACATAGAAATTTAATCCACTACATGCTCCCTTAGCAGAAAATATAGGGCCACTTCCTGGAAAGCAGTCTGGCTGGGTGTAACAAAAGCATGTTTATTCCTTGATATCCAATAACTCCACTTCCAGGAATCTACACTGAGCAAGTAATCAGAGACACAAGGGTTTATTTACAGAGCTGTTCATTGATGCCATTATTGGAAGGCCCAGATTAAAAAAAAAAAAAAATCTGACACAGTAAGCAGGCTCATTGTCCCGCAGTGGGGGAATGCTTAAGTTAGCGTCAGGACAGCCGTGTAAAGCGCATAATTCCGTGCAGCTTGTTAAAAACCAAATGTTTCAGAATACATAGTAATATGGGAAAAGTTACGTTATAATGATGAAATAGTGAAAAACATACATAAAACTCTATGTGATAGAATCTCAATTGTAAAATATGTAAATGTGAATGGAAACAAGAAACAGCAGACTATTAACTGTGATTATTTTCGGTCCGTAGTGGCTGGCGCAGGGGTCTGCCCGCTGGCGTTCCCATCGCTGGCCTAGCTCC
>CAUYRT010028149.1:0-48039 GCA_963574885.1 Lepilemur ruficaudatus | reverse complement strand
GTTGGCTCAGCTGCTTCCCAGTTGGTGACTTTGGGCAAGCCTTTATCAGAAAATGGAGATGATAAGTTTTTAATATTAAATGAGAAATGCACATAACAATTTGGCAGAATATCTGTCATTTAACAAACAATCAGTAAAAGATTATGCCCGCTAGCTTATTTTGAAGCATACCATAGAAATAGAAATGGAGCATAGATACTAACCAAACTGCTCATGACCTAAATAGTTCAGTGGGCTTAATCAATTTCACAGGTCAATCTGATGAAACTTAATTATATATAGTCATTCACTCATTTCCTTTCTCAAACAACTCAATTTTCAAAAAAATTGATATTTTTGAAATGGATTTTACTTTTTTGCAAGCACTTGCTTTAGCCTCATGATGTGAAACCGAAAAGCAGAAATGATGCTAGGAAATATGAGTTGGGAAAGGGCAAATTTGGTGAGCCAAATAGAATTTCTGTGGGTATAATGATTTTTAGAAACTGACAGCAAGCTGTCTAATACCATATTTCCATATTCATTCTGGAGTAGCAGGAGCCACAAAATTCTTAGCTCAAAGCTTTTCTGGTTGGCTGGTTTATAACTTTGGGAAGCTTTATAGCTGAACTTTAAAATAAATCCACACGATTTGGGGCTTTAAATTCCATTTTTGGAATATTAATCTGAGAGAACAACAGACATTTATTCTGTCCAAATGTGCTATTGGCCCTCTTAAAACCATGCTGCACAATTCTTCTGTGAATGATTGAGAACCTTATATTGCCTTCTTGTCATCGTAAGTTCCATGAAAGGCAGTAACTCCTTAATGGATATTTGTTCACCTGTCTCATCTATTCCAATAAAAAGCTGAAATAAATACACACTTGAATTGCTCTAAGGATTTATTCACAGAGAAATTATCTGTCAGGAAGTTAGTTATATCCACGAGACATTCATCTCTTCTCTGTGTGTAGTAGGCCACCAGATGGTAGCTCTCCACAGCTCTCATGGGCTGTGAATTGGCACTAATTGAAACATCAACACTCACTTCAAGGCTCCTATGGAGGAACTATATCCTCAGATCTCCAAATACTTTAAACCATGAATTTAGATTGTACTGCATTATATGTTATTGTTTTTATCTTTCAAAAATCAATAATGTATTCACAGAAAATGCTACATATGTGGTAGGAAAAAAATACTTGAAGCTTTATCTTTACATTTTACATAATTTTATCCTGATTCTAAATGGCATGAAACAGCATTTTTTTCAAGATTGTATAAAACATTGGCTGTGACAAATTTCACTCAAAGAAGAATATTATTTTGAATTGCTTTGATTTCATTAAAGATACACATATATTTTAATGAAAGAAAGTTAAATTAGTATTTGATTATCTCCTATGTCATTTTCTTATCCATGAACTAGATAAACAAAAGTATATTTAAACTGATAATAACTACTCAAATAAGTGGTGCTTAATCTTATTATTTTCCCAGCATATATTTTATAATATATTGATCAAGTTACTAATTATAGACAAAATACCATAGTAAAACTTTGATTAAATTCACCAATATTTGTTGAAAACTCACATGTACTATTCATCGGGCTAGTCTTGATGGAAGAACAAAGATAGCTGTGAAATAATTTCTGATAATTTGAAGCTTCCTTTCCAGTGGTAAAACCAGCATGAATGCTGATACTAAAAGAATTATTTCAGAAAAAATTGTGATATTATAATAGTGGCACAAAGAATAACTTTTCCTGGGAGGAATCAGAAAAAAACACATTGAAATGTAATGAGAAATAAATTGAGTTAGAACATATGAAGTTGGGACAAAGACATTTCAGACAGAGAAAGCAAGGAGGTGATCAAAGAATAACAGTAGTCAGTGGGGGTAAATTCCAGACAAGAGGTCGAGAAAACTGAGTAAAATGAGAGAGATACAGACTTCACACCTGGAAGTTAATTGGTAACTTTACATTGATGTAGATTTCACTGACATGGAATTATCTTATTATCAGGAAATAAGCGCAGTCATAAGTTTTATCTTGACATATATTCTTCTATCTCAAAGTAAATACATTTTTATGTTGCACAGCACTTTCTCGGTTTAAAACGATGGAGTTGAAAGTCAGATTACAAAGGAACTAAGGACTGAACACTGAATGCCAACCAAACAGGTCAGCCTAAGGTGCACTGATAATGCAACATGTGAGAAGACATCAGCAGTAAGAAATTAGATAGAATGTAGGGAAAAATATTATTAATATAATTAAGGGAACTCTGTTTTTGATTGAACTTCCCCAAACTTAGTTTAACAAAAAGATTAATTTCAACAGAGAACATCAGAGTATGAGAAATTCTGGAAGACTAATGACAACAGTATAGTGGAAGTAGTTAAGAGCATGAATTTTCAACCCTACCAAATTGCATACATTAAAATATGTGTTTGTTTGTATATCCTTAATAAAGCCACTAAAACATAATATAAACTTTGAGGTCCAACAGACCTGTGTTCAAATCCAAAACTTGGTTGTTTAATCCCTGGAAATCACTTAACTTATCCACTGCTCTGTTTTCTCATATATATATAATAATAGCTACATCAAAGTATTGCTTTTGAGTTAGTTAAATAATGCATATTAAGTGTTCACAATGGTGCCAGAACATAGCGGCACTCAGAAAATGATAGCTAGAGAAAATGATCATGGTTTACAAACTGGATAAGTGAAGAATTGACTAGTAAGAACAAATTATCAGCTAAAAAAAATCCATAACTGCCTACTCTCACACATCCAAAAGGATGGAGATGTTTTTTGGTAAAGCGTACTTTCAGAGTTGAATTTCCACCATTCATTCTCTTTCCTCACAGGGAACAGCCATGGCAACAGTTTGCTCCTAACAGTACTCTGGGTGATATTAGTTGCTTCAAACACATTTCCAACAAATTATTCAGTATATATTTGGTGTCTCCTGAGGTCCTACAGGCAGATGAGTTGAACTTCAAAATATATCGCAAGAATCCCAAGAACCGATACTGAGGAAAGTTGTTAGGCAGGTTTGTTTGGCATCCTCGTGTGAACTGCATCTTGCTCTCACTTACCATCATTCTTTAGCAGCCCGGACACTACGCTGGGTCTCATCAACAGCTTTATTGCACCATATCTAGGATATAGCAGTTTTGTAGAAGTCACATCATTCAGATAATATTTAATAATTAGAATGTTATGTTTAAAAGGCATGTGAAAATTGGAATGCTTTTGGAAGTGTCAATTAAAATAAAATAAGTCGAGTGGTTTGTGGAAGCAAAGAATCAAAATATATGTGTTCTGCATTTTTAAACTGAAAAAAACATCTCATGCCAGTAAGCAGAAGTGAAAAAAACAGAAAATTAATTTGTTTGATCAAGTTGATTTTATAGAAATGCAGAATATTGTTATACTTCAGGAAAAAAGTCAAAAGTATACACCATTACACAGCAATCAATTTTACATCCCATGCAGATTTTTCCCTTTTAGTTTTATTTGCATATATAGCACAGTCAACATATTCCTTATTAATAAAATTTATATGGAGAAATACTTCAAAAAATCCAAAAAACATTTTGAAGGCATTACATGGAGAGGGTAAGAAAGGCTGACTGCCTTATCTCAGAGCCCAGCACCATGACTTTCCACTGTCTACTATGGTCTTTCAAATAATAACAAGAATGGGCAGATTATGATAAATACCAATCAAAGGAATAGTTGCTAGATTGTTATTCATGAACAAAGATAGCATGTGTTTACAGATGATCCAAGCAGAATTCATGACCTGATATGAGATTTTTGAACTGAATTTTAAAGAATAAATGTAATTTTTAATTATCTATTAATATTTTATTTTTATTTTAAAATATATCTAACTTGCAAATGTGTGTATATGTACATATACATATACAGTACATATCCATAATTTCAAGAATACAAATTAATACTCATGAACCCACCACCTATCTTATAAAATTAAACATTACCATTATCTTCAAATGCTTCTATATTCCCTTTTTCAGGCATATCTCCTTCAGAAGTAACCACCACTCCTGAATTGGGGGCTAGTTCATTCTCTTGCATTTCTATATATGTTTATCATATATATAAGCAATATATAATCTTTATTTTGTCTAGCTTTTTACCTTTATATAAATAAAATAAAGCAATACTATCTGTATTTTTCTAAGACTTATTTTATCCTCAATATTAAGGTTTGAGATTTAACCATCATTATTCATATTGCTGTAATTAATTTGTTTTCACTGGTATGTAACACGCCATTACATAAATATACCTCAATTCGTTTACTTATATTTTCTTTAGCCAATAGATTTTAGGGTCATTTTCTAATGGTTTTCTATTGTAGCCAATGCTGTTATAAACATTCCTAGACTATCCTTTGGTACATTCATGCAAGACTTCTTTTTCAGTAATATATCTAAGTTTGGAATTTTTCAGTCCAAGGAGCCACACACCTTCAGTTTTACTAGGTAAATTCTTTTCCAAGTTGTTATATTAATTTACAAACACACAAGTAATAGACAACAGATCCTGTTGACCTCTACCTCTTCTAATATTTGATATTTTTGGACCTCTTAATTTTTTCCACATGAATCTGTATTCTCAAATTCACAGTTCCAGATTCACATATCTATTAATATTGAGCAAAAAAAAAAAAAAAAAAGAACTAAAATTTACATGATCATAAAGTTCTAGTGCTGGTAAACAGAATTTTTTTTTATTATTTGTGACTTTAACTCATGTTTGGAAGGGACTTGCAATGACATGCACTCAAATGTACTCTGTAATTTTCAGTAGCAATTATAAGTAGTCCATTCTCTGCTATTTTTTCTAATTAAGGAGAAAGGAATAGCGGATGATAAAAGAACACAGAAAAATCCAAAAATTGTTCATGTATGCTCGCACACATATACAATCTTCCCATATTGTGACAAATACATATTTATACACTTTTCCTATGCCTAACCTCCCTCATGCTTTATGACTTGTGATCTAACCCTGGAAGTTCAACACATTCTTAAATCCTTTATAACTTGATGTGATATACTCATGGATTTAATCGTTTGATAAAATCAATAAGATTGTGTGACAAATTAATAGGCTGTTTATAGACTTGTGCATGAGGGACATATCATAACATTAGAGGCTTTTGCTCTCATTTTTCAATTCTATTTTCAATTGGGGGGCCACTAAATGGAATTGTCAAAATCACAGAGACTTCATAAATTTCATGTTTCTAGTAGTCCAGTTTAATCTCAAGGAGACAAAATGTTAAATATTTATTGATTACACTGAGCCATAGTATGTCTTACAGAGCTAGTATCTTAGTAAGTTCGGGAAATAGTTATTAATTTGAAATGGATGGAGCTCATTTTCCTTGTTTATGTCTGTTTTACAGGCTTTTGTTTAGATGTAATGTAAAGAAAGAACAACTATTTAAGCTTTTTATTCCTTCTCCTCTCTTTGTACAATGATTTTGTTAAGTAATGTTCAATATTCTTTAAGCACCTCAATGGAACAATTTGCATAAAATGCCTATATTGTTCACATTACTTCAATGTGTCTTTCTTGGTTCTCCTTGCCAAAATTAGGAAGGAATCTATATAAATCTATAAAATTGCTTAATCATTAACACCATTTCCTCCGGATTAAACTGCATGAAAATACTAATGAACCTTAATATGGCACCATGAAAAGTGCTGTGCTGGTCCCGAATACGTGACCAGTGCATGTGCCAAGCTGATTGAACCATTTTTTTTTCTCCCAACAATAGCTTTTTAGTTTGATGTAGGGAAGGAGAGAGTCTGCTTTTTCACACAATGCCAAACCTTGAATAGTTCCAATTTCAGCCTAATCACACTGTCCTTAAAATTTCACTCTGTTTGAATAATGAAAAAGGGTGATATGAAAATTGTATGAAACTAGCATGCCCCAGGACAGGTAGGGTAGGATGTAATTACATATGCTTCAACAGCTGGAGTAATCTGCTGTAAGAAAGGCTTTTAAGGTGACAGAAGTTAATTGCACAGGTTTTTAGGGCAGAAGAAAATGTATGTGAAGAAGCAAAGGGGAAGGACGCAAACCCCAAGAGGGTGTCAGATTTAGAAATCTGAGAGAAAAAGGATTTTTTCGAATTAGAAATGGACATAAAAAGGTAAATGGTGAGCCACTTTTTCCTACAGAAGAAATAAAAAAGAGAATCTTGGCTAGGTGGAAAAATACTGTGTTTCTAGCTAGCTTCCCAAGCATAAAGCTCTTTATGATATAACTGCATATAAAATAGGACAGCCTCCCATAAACCAAGCTGTGATATTCCTCTGTGACACTGGTCCACAAGGCAGCTCAGTAAGAAATAGCACATTTTCCTGCAATATCTGTAATGACAGTGGCATCTATCTTGGACTACATATTGTAGGGCCATAGAAACCATGATGTATTCAGTCTTGTCTCCAGCTGAAAAACACAAAGCTTTTAAAAGAGACCCTTTGGGTGGCATTTCTCTAATGAAGGCTGAATCACTTTTAGCAAGCTGTGTGAGTTTGTCACAAAGAAGAGAAAAGGACTGTGTATGATGGTAGGTGTCACATTGAAAATAAAACTTTCCAAAGGAAAAAGGGAGTAAGTTGTATTATCAATTTCAGTCGTACCCATCTTCCCCAGAGGGCTACGTTTTTGTAGAACTAGCTGGACATGAGCTACTCCACTCACTACTGGTAAGTATATAGTAAACAATATCTTACATATGTATTCTTCAATTTCTCAATGTTTTCAGAAAGAAAACATAATAAATCACCTAAAAAAGAAAACCTCTTGAATTTTATATAATGGTGGTTCTCTTCTAGAAATGAGGAGAGGTATAGAAGTATTTTTATTAAGCCTGATACTGTGAATTATAACATTTGCTCAAGGACATTACCACTAGTTCTTTAATTGATTCTAATAAATTAATTGCTTGGCACTAAAATACTTAAGACTGAGGCTTGCTCAGAGAATGAAGGTTTATCATTCAATTTTAATGCATAATTCAAATATATCAATGTAATTGCTCATTCTTCCTTCATTCTTTGGATACTTCACTTTGATTAGCTAAATGTGTTTTGAAGACATTTCTTCAGTTTGCTGAAAAAGTCAAAATCTTTCCTAAGCTAGAATGTAAACACAAACACTAAATCATTTACTAAATATCTGTCAGCAATTTACAATCCTATAACCTCATTTCAAATTAAAATCTCTTAATGCTCCATCATTCTCCCCAGGGGAGATCAGCTTGAAATTCTCAAGGCAAATACAAATTTCTTCTCCAGATTCAACTTAATCCTGATTTCTCATTAGAAGGCTTATTTAGAGTTACATGATGTAATCTGCTTTCTCATTACGGACAGCTGTGTTTTTCAGCCTCCAGATACATGTTAAAGGTACAGAAATATTCATTTATGATTTAAAAAAAATCATAAACCAATTTCAGTCATCATGTTTTTGTTTGTCTTTTGTACACCTTTGCATGGTAAATTTCACCTTAATTCTAGTTTTGGTCAATTTCATCCTCATCTCACTAGTCGGTTGTGATTTTAAAGAAACAGGATGTTTAGGAAGGAAAGCATAGCTCAGATTTTACTTGTCCTTAAAGTGTTTTCAGTGCATGAATCCAAACACATATGTAACAAAATGAAAAAAAAATCATACTGCATTTACGCATAATAGACACAAATATTTGGGAGATTGATGGAAATGGTTGGTTACAGGGAATTAAAGATCATCTTCAAACTATCCCCCAGTCTTTGACAAAATTATCCTCAAGCCATACCAGTGGGAAATTTTGAAGAAGTTTTTAAGATCACCCAAAAAATTCACTCACTGGCCTATCTCCAAAAAACTCTTCATTATATATACATGAAATCTAAAATATTGTAAAAGACATTTCCTTATTATTTTTGCCATACTGATAAAGACTACAATTTTATAACAATAATCTCTCTGAGACCAGACATCTTGCAAAGTGGATCTGGGACCAGTTACATTCTTGTATCCATCTTTGTTGATCACCACTTCTATCTCTTATTGTACATGAGCTGAGAACCGATTAGAAACCATGCTCACATCTCTGGTGTCTTCAGGGAGGCAGGGAATAATCTACCTTACCCCTAATTCTGCTTTGACAGCAAGAGAGAGTGTATAGCAGATAGCTTTCCATCACGTAAAGACAAGAATAAGCCAAGTGTTGCTATTTTCTGTTGATCTTATTTTTAACCCCTAAACCATCTCTGTGATTCTACAATAAATTCTCTAATCATTCATTGGTTGTTAATATTTAACTCTATATAAAACTAGTCTTGATCATAGAGATACAGAGATAATCCTTATTTCCTTCTTATTTGGTATTATTTAAGTTGATTAAAAAAGCACACAAAGAATAACAACAAAAAATATTGTACCATATTTACTTTCTTATGGTAGCTAAAGTCCTTCTGAATGCATTTTTTTTTACAAGCAAAGTGGTTATTTACTAAAAACTATTTCTTGAACACATATTGAAACATGCTATATTGCTCCCCCTAAAAACATACAGTCTATGAAATAATACAAAATCAAGTATAAGAAACTTTCATAATATCTGTGTATGGATATACATTCCCTATACATACATACTTAGGTATATATATATGCATGTGTATTCATGTGTGCACACACTGGTATGGCATTCAGAACTGATCTAATATCTGGACTAGAAATTCCTAGTTGGATAAGAGCCACTGATGGAACAGACACAACTTTTTTTTTTTTTTTTTTGAGACAGAGTCACTCTGCCCTGGCTAGAGTGCCCTGGCGTCAGCCTAGCTCACAGCAACCTCAAACTCTTGAGCTCAAGCGATCCTCCTGCCTCAGCCTCCCGAGTAGCTGGGACTACAGGCACGCGCCACCATGCCCAGCTAATTTTTTTCTATATATTTTTAGTTGGCCAATTAATTTCTTTCTATTTATAGTAGAGATGGGGTCTCACTCTTGCTCAGGCTGGTCTCAAACTCCTGAGCTCAAATGATCCACCCGCCTCGGCCTCCCAGAGTGCTAGGATTACAGGCGTGAGCCACTGCACCAGGCCCAGATACAACTTTTAACAAAAAAATAAAAATTAATTTGAACACAAAATGTAAAAATCAATTGAGATATCTAAATTACTTCTCCAAACTCTCCTATTACTCCACATTCCTAGACTATTTTGTTGGTGGTGAGTGGTTTCAGGTTTTAGGTGGTATGCTCCACCACAAATAAACATGATGCTTGATAAATCAAGAGAATAAGAGAGTTAAAGGGAAACTGCTCCTTTATTGACACATTAACTAGCAACAAAATCTGTAGGTCCAACCCATAAATTTCTCCTTTTTATACCAATTACAAAAAAAGTAAAATTTTTTAAATGACTTCTGAGAATAATACAAAAAATTCACATCCATTTTTATTGGTGAATGACCATAAAATCAATCCATTATACAACTACAAAAGGTTTTCCTTGATGTAAGAGAAGCAATTTATTTATCTTACTGAAAGCCCCAAATATTCATCAGAATGTTTTCAAGACATTTAAATAACACATGAGTAAATATTAGGAATTCATTTTCAAATTCAGAAAATCTCTGACAAACTTACTGGTTATAGCATTAGAGACTTTTCCTGGTAAACAACATGATCATTGCTGAACTAAATCATGAGAGTGAACACACCAGCAAGCCACAGAGTTAATTCCTCCTAGGACTAAGAACTGTGGTTGAAATGGTATTCATACACATCTTAAAATATAAACAGGAGAAAGCATGCAACACCCTTGCATTAGCACGTACCAGCTAATGCAGTGCTCATATCGAGTCTCTGGAATGTGAGTTTTTGCACAGCCGTATAGAATAGCCTACAGCCTTCTCTCCATTGCCTTAGCCAATTTTCTTGACTTAATAGCTTACTCACCTAAATCCACAGTATTTTCTGGCTTTTCCTCAGCCAATCAGACTGATCATTGTTAATCAGTCACCTCTGATTGGTCTCTAGTCCTCCAGCATGATAAAAAAATGTTTCACCTATACCCAGAAGTTGCTACAAGTCTTCCATTAATCCAAACCCCTTTAGTTATGGACAGACAATGTAGTCAGAAGCGTATAGAAAAGGTAATGAGCATAGTAGTATTCAATGGTCACCAAAGAACAAACGAAAAGGTAGTCCCTGGGGGAAAGGGGTAGTTGGAAAGACTCATACACTGAAATATTAAAATAATGCTTTCCTTGGATCTTTTGCAAAATCAAGGTCATAGTGAATAATATGTAGAAAGATATTGGGGGAGGAAGAGGAGAGAGGCTATTTATAGATATTTGGATTCACTTATATGTGTTTATGATGCTTAGGGCTTATGGAATAATTAGGGTTATGGGTAGGGTGGACACTTATGTTGGTTTGCCAGGGACTGTAGTGAATTTTGCCTTTTCCTGGTATAATTACTAACAGCACTTTTATTACTCTTAAAAATGTCCCAGTTTGGATAATAAATCTCCTGATCACCCTTTCTATAGTCAGAGACGTTGTCATGGTGAGGATGAGTTATAAATAAAGTTTTTAGTGAGAGCAGTGTTATGACTTATGAAGAGCAATGAGCCAGCATTCATCTGTGAAATGATAGGAGTAAGATTCGAGGTTGAGGCTGCTGAGTTTTGTGTGGGTGAGAGTGAATATATTTGCTTTTAGGGAGCACAGTGTTTGACTTTAAATGTTACAGAAAATGAGATCAACTAAGCAGAGAGAATCCCCGTGATTAAGAATTTTGAAGTCTGTAATTTAGAATTCTAATTAGACTTTAGCCAGTAGTCATCTTTGGTCTCAGAAGAGGAGCTTTGCTGTCCAATTTATACTGAAAATTCTTGATTCCTGTTTGTTTCAGAAAGTCTCAATCGAAGGCGAGAGATACTGAAAGCAGCAGAAGAGGCTGTTGCACTGTACAGCCACAGTGTGGCTAACGTATGGACCACATTTGTGCCTGTGCAAATTAAGAAGAGTCAAAAGTAAGAAATCCAAATCCTACCTATAGACCCTGTGAGGGTGAGATAAAAGCAGCAATCCCTTTCAAAAGATGCATAACATTCCGTTTACTCCTAAAGTATGAAGAGAAAAGCATTCTAAATACTAATATTATGTACTGAGATTTTTAATTTCAATGAATTCCATGTCGTTGTTGACTTTTCTCCTACTTGTCTCTCATTAGATGAAAATAAAAGCAACATTTTAAGTAGATAGTAAAAATATACCTCAGGTTTATTTATTTATTATGCACACAAGTCTTACATATTTTAATAAGCAAAATAAAATAAAATAATGTGAGTTACACTCTCCTGTGCCGTTGACTAGAGATACTCTATCTGCCAGCATTATTCAGATCGATGCCTGTTGGTCGCATTCTAAGTTCCCAAGGAGTTCTGTAATTGCTAATAGATGAGTGTAGCTCATACGAAAAATCACACTCTGTCACTGCCTGTGAGTACTTCCATGATATGGCCCTCACAAAAGTTTGTTTTTCCTGATTCACTGTTCCGTTCACTGCTTACACCAAGATCAGTTCTTGACCTGTGTGTCTACATGGTAAATGAGAAAAAGCCCAGGCCTGAAGACCCAATCTGCAGTGGAAATTGTAGTTGGAAGCTGTGAGGAAATGGCCAACTATTCCTTTCATCAAGTCACCTCCCTTGTTCCAACCCCAAGAAGGATGAGGAGAAGGGTGGAATTCAAAATCTCTTTGTTGGACTTTCCAGCTGTATTCTCCTTCCTGTGAAAATAATATATATGTATAATATGTCATCCAACAGCTTTCTCCAAGAAGGTGTTGAGCATGCAGGCTTCTATCATAAGCATCAGAATTCCTAGTTCCCGAGACAGTAATTCATTTTCACATTACAGCACAGTGTTTTCACTGGACCTACTGGGCCCTCCAAGAGCTGTATATGTAAGCCTATAAATTGTGAGAAATTCTCACTTCCTTTTACAGGCTATAACTACTAATTTTCTCAAGTTTCTTCTTGTGGAAGTTCTCCCTGCTTCTTAGAGCATGCTATTTAATTTTTCTGGTTTTTCTACTTTCTCCAGGTCCTCCTTACTTGTAGGAACAATGTATAGTGGTCAGGACCTGGGTGTGTGCCAGATGGCCGATGCAAGTATAATTATCAACAATATTGCTTGCTCTTCCCAGAATACAACCACACCAGTTACCCTTTCATGATGTCTTTTCCCATTAAAATTTATTCTAAATATTCATCTGAAGTAGATTTAGTGGACCCTAAATAACTCTTCCAGGGTCTCCAACAATAACTAGCAGAGAGAGGGGCTATAAACCAAGTCTAAGACAATACTATGCTGATATCTCTTGGGGATAGATTGAGTCTCAAGTTTTTGCCTTTTGGGGGGGTAATCACTTTTATCATATCTCATCAGTGAATGCAATTCAGATTATGTGGCTCTGAGATATAGGAAATATCAGTTACATTGTGACTGCATATAGACATTCTATGCAAAATAATATGTAAAAAAAAAAAAAAATCCAGATAACATTTTTTTCCAAGCCCTAGCTAAAACAACACCCAACTATACGCTGCCCACAAGAAATTCACTTCACCTATAAAGACACATAGACTGAAAATAAAGAAATGGAAAAAGATATTCCATGCAAATGGAAATCAAAAAAGAGCCGGGATAGCTATACTTATATCAGATAAAATAGATTTTAAAACAAAAATTTCAAGAACAGGGAGGTCATTATATAATGATAAGGGAGTCAATTCATCAAGATGATATAACAATTATAAATATAAATGCAACCAACACTGGAGAATCCATATAAATAAACAAAATATTATTAGAACTAAAGAAAGAAATAGACCCTGTACAGTAGTAGCTGGAGACTTCAACAAACAACTCACTGCATTGGACATATCAGCTAGAGAAAATCAACAAACAGATTGGACTTAATTGCACTATTGATCAAATAGGACCTAATAAATATTTACACAACATTTCATCCAACAGCTGCATAATACATATTCTTCTCCTCAACACAAGGAACTCTTAATAATAGATCATATGTTAGGCTACAAAACACATCTAAACAATTTTTAAAAATTGAAATTATATCAAGTATCTTTTCTAACCACAATGAAAAAAAACTATAAATTAATAAAAAGAGGAACTTTGGAAAATATACAAACATATGGGAATTCAACATATGCTCCTGGATGACCACTGGGTCATATATATAAAAGATACTCACTTTGGTTTTTATTCATATTCTGATAATAGAGTGCATACTATAAGATGAAGTCATTTCATAGAAATAAATGATGGCATTTGGCATACTAGGTGCAATTCTATTTAGATATAAACAACACATTGAGTATTATTTTGCAATGTGGTTACTTTTACTTGTACGTTAGCTCTAAACTCACAACCTTATTTGACATAATTTAGACAGAAGTGATATTAAGAAGTAGGATATTGCTATAACAAATACTTAGAATGTGAAATGATCTAAAAATTAATCAAGAAATATCTGTATCAAGGTATGCCTTATAATAGGAGTATTTTAGGCATTCCTAGAAAAATAGAGACAAAATAATATTTGCTATTATAATTGAATATGATTTTTATAATTATCTGGTCAATATAATATCATAAAAAATAATTCTCAAATACATACATATTTAGATCATCTACTTTTTAGGAATTCTTAATTATGTAATTGAATATTATCTTTGAAGATAATAAATATTTTCCATAACTAGATAGAAGATAAATATAAAAAGTGAACATGTTTTCATATACTAAAATTCATCAAATGGAAAAATACCATTAAAAATTTTATTACAGTTAATCAAAAGAAATAAAAAGCACAATAACAAGAAATATGCAGAGCTCATATAAAAATAAAATGACAAACTTTGAGATATATGAAAAGGTTTTGACTGGATAAAAAGAAGAAAATGTTTTTAGATGCTAGTGTATCCACAATTAAGCTATGTATTTAATAGAACTAAGTCAAATCTGAGTAAATTTTCATAAAATCTGGAAAAAAATTCTAAAACATTTTGTAAAGAGTATATAAAATATTTAAAATGAGTAATAAGGAGAATATTTGCAACAGTGATTAAATTATATGTTGAAAATTATAAAATTACAATAATTAAGAAATTATAACAAAGGAGGGATTAATAATGGATAATGATTTTAAAAATTATTTTGTAAAAGCCCTCACCTCACATCATATATAAAAATACATTTCAGAAGAATTAAAAATATGAAACAATGTCTTTATTATCTAATATGGTTATAAAAATTGAAAAAGAAAGGCAATTGATAGATAAACAGACAAGGATAAATGTAAAATTTATGAAAAGGAAAATGAACTAACAACTAAATATGTAGAAAATACCTAGCATTATCTGGTTCAACAATATACAATTTAAAACAATGAGATCGTATTTTTCAGCTTATTAAATTAAACCAAAATATTTTTAAATAGTCCAAGGCAATGGAATAAAAACTAATAGTTTTGTATTTATTTATCCTCTCAGAAAATCATTTTTATGTGTTTATTCTGTGCCAGTCCCTGGACTATATGATGGAGAAACAATGATGAGCTAAACAGAAAAAAATAGATCCACCTTCAATGGGGTTCCATTGCTAAGAACATGAAGAATTGGTACCATGGCCTTTTCAGGAAATAACAGAAGTATATATTAAGGGCATATATTTTAGCTATTAATTACCCTTAAGAATTAATTCTAATGAAATAAAAACAATCATAAATATATAAAATCCAATCCACAAGATACCACTTACAACGGTGTTCATAAAACCCCAAATTAAACAAACTATAGAATATTAAGTAGACACACTCAGCACACACATATAATTGCATGTTGGCTATTATTACAGTTACATTAAAAACTAGAATGTAAAAATACAAAATTAAAAGCAATTATTTTTTTTCTCTATTTTAAAAACTTTCTGTAATGTTATTTTCTTAAGTTAAGGCCATTTTAAAAAAAGAAATAAAAAAGAGTAAATCTGCACCAGTCTAACTGGTAATTAAGAATGTAAGACATTAAAGTTTGAGGTTACTTTCTGCAAAATGCAAAATTAAGTACTTGTGCAATGAATAATTGTCTGCTTCTTTCTCTACACCATAATGAGATGAGACCACAGGTGTGATGAAAGACAGTGAGCTGGGGGTCACAGACTGGGTGGAATTTTTCTTGCTTTTCTGCCAATACATGTTTGACTAAAATTCCTTTTTCCTGGTTACTTGTTTGTAAATTGATGAATCTAAACTAAATAAACTATCTTTAGAGTAAGTCATCTCTTGAAATATATGAAAAGCTAAAAAGAAAAACAGAGTTAGTTTAAGTCTATGAAAAGCTGTTATTACTAACAACTATTCCTAGTTATATTTCCATTGTAAAATTAATATCATTTGAAGTGAGGTTTATATCTGTAAACTTTTATTCATCATTTTATATTGAAAATATATTTTTATAAGTCACTGATAAATCCAGGGATACACAATTATAATATAAATAGTATAAAAATAGTAGTCATTGTCATCTCAGCTTAGGAAAAATGCATAGTCTTCCTTCTTCTGGTGACAGTATTGGTATGTCAAGGAGCAGTTGTGCAAAAAAAAAAAAAAAAATAAACCTCACGTGCATCATGGCATTGTCACTTTTTCCTAAATGAAACACAAAGATAAAGGAGCCCCTGGATAGAATGTCCCTAATGAATCAAATTGGCATTAAAAAGTGATAGGATGACAGAATAATCAGATTATTCTGAAGAGGTCCAACATTCTTGTTGCACTGTGTGAATAGCTAAGAGATGAGTGATAAAGAAAATTACTATCTTAATTTATCTTTGTTACTGGAATATACATTTTAATTGATGCAAAAAATTATTTCAAAGTCCATTTTTGAAAGATCATGTTCATAAAGAGGCATTCGTATGGAAGCTACACGATAGCTTAAGTGGAGGCAGAGCCTGTGTTATACACGTATTTCTATGTACACATAGCATGTCCTCAATATATATTTATTTAGTGAACAATTAATAACTAGTACTGAAATGTAAGTTCCATGGGAATAAGAATTTTTGTTTCTTTTGCTGACTGATGTATCCCAAGCTCCAAGAAGAGTGGCTGGCACTTAGGAGGTGTCAACAAACATTTGGTGAATAAAAAATCCCCACAGGAAAAATAATCAAATGTGTAGCTTAAGCTCATTGAGTCATATTATTGTTAGAATGTCTTTCTCAAAACTGTGGTATTTAGAAAGAAGTGCAGCAATTTAGTTTATGGGGATAACAAAAAGGTTCTGGTAAATGTAAAGTAAGAAGCACAGCCCAGTGCTTATGGAACTTTCCATCTTCAGGATGAATTATTAGATTACTGGATATGTAAATATTTTAAATAATTTCTTCAGGAAATGGAGTAACAGAGATATTAGCATCAAATATAACTAAGTGTGTGCACTGGTTGTTGCTGCGTATCCAAAACTTAGTGGCTTAACCAACAATAAACTTGAACAGCTCTTACAGTTTCTGCATGCCAGGTGTTCAGGGATGGTTCTTTCGGGCAATTCTGACTCAGTGTCAGCACTGAGATTACAGCCAAGATGTCAGAAGGGCTGGAATTATCTGAAGGTTTGTCACAGGTTTGAGGATCCATTTTAAAGGTGGCTCACTGCCTGACTGACATGTTGATGATGGCTGTGAGTAAGAGAGTTCAGCTCCTTCCCATCTGGGGTTATACTAGGGCTATTGAGTATCCTAACAATATGGCAGCCTGCTTCCACCAGAATGAGGGATGTGGAGAGCTCAAGGTCTTCCTTGAGAATGTGACTTCCCCTCTGAAATCACAGACTGTCACTTCCACTGCATTCTATTCCTTAGAAAACAGTCACTAAGTACACTTCGCATTCATAAAAAAGGAGGAATTAATGCTGCTTCTTCGGAAGGGAGGAATATCAAAGAATTTGTGGGCATATTTTAAAACTTCCCAAAATGTGATCAACCATTTAATTGATTTTGTGAGTTCCTAATTTATTGCTATGGCCATACAGGAAAAAAATGAGGCTGTGAGATTTGCGATTTTATAATAAAATGAGTCACATAATAATATAAGGTGATATGCCTGCATACTAAAGACTTTCCCCAAAAACTAGTCAAATTATTATCTCTACTTTCCACTTCATTTTGTCTATGAATACACATTATCTATATAGGAAAACTTTATTACCAAAGGGTCTCATAGTTATTGCAGGTATCCATAAGAAACCCCTGGGCACACTTGTTTAAAATGCAGACCCTTGGGTTTCACCTCACCCCTATTAAATTAGAATCTTGTATATGAGATGCTGAGATCTTCATTTTTAACAAAGCCTCCAAGGTGATTCCAATTCAGGTGATCTATGAACTCTAATAGGTTCCGGAAGAAAGAACAGGCAAAACAGAGTGTAGCTTTTAGTGCAACCTCACTAGGAAAAATGTCTGGGTATAATTCCCCCATGTCAAGGGCTGGTTTATGAAAATAGGATTACAAATGATTTTTTCAACTGTATGAACTACAGCATCAAATAGAACTTCTGGAGGAAAATTATAATGTTTTCCACAACTTTGCTTTAGGCTAGAAACTAAGTAGGAAATATTGATAAGCTTAAATCATTATAGAAACCTGGAAACATTTTAAAGTAAAAAATTACATCATTTAAAATTATGCTTCTGAGTTACAAAGCAGGAAGGGAAAAGAAATCAAGCATCACTCATCACCAGTTGAAAAGGATATTATGGAAAATGTTGCTTCATAACGACAAAAGGAAGGAGAAAGCCCTGATAGTGACTCTTTTGAGACAATGATAATGTTTATAATTATCTTCTTCTGAAAATAAAGGAATAAACTACTATTTAATATTTATAAAATGTCAGAAAATAATTGAATGAACAGCTCTAGCTTTATTAAATTTTAATTTCATTGAGGCAATTTTGAATGCACATTGTACATTACATTTTAAGTAAATTTGGAGATTCATAAAAGATGGCCTAAGCCCTATTTTTTTCTCCACTTATTCACAGCACTGGAGGAATGAGGGGAACAATATACAGCATGAATATGAAAGGATGACAAGGTTTTTTTAGTTTTTTTACGGACACTTTCTGCATGTACATACAAAAAGTATAGCTTTTCAAGGTACTCACTTTGTTAGATCATAGACTTTCTACAAAGAGATACCATTCATGATTTAAGGATTACTTTAAAATCCATTAGAATATATGTACAAAACAAGAAAAAAATGTTATTATATGGCTGTATACCTTGCAGAATGTGTGGATATGTGTTTCAAACACAAAAGCTACTAAGTGCCAAAACTGGAATTTGAACCCTAGACTTTTAAGCCACAAGGCCTAGGCTATCTCGATTATACAATCCTTCCTCCTCAGTGTGATACTTACAGTTTACTTTTGACCACAAATGTCTTATCTTATTCACTTGGATTCTCACCTTTTCATCAAACTTTATGTGAATATTTTTCCATTGCAATTAGCCCTTCCTTAGTTGTAATTGTAAATCTTCCTTCCAACATAAACAACATTATTTTACATTGAATATATATTTCTTTCCATAAAAGAAAATATACATCATTATATAAATCAGGTTTTAATCACTAATTATTCATGATGTACACTCTCTCTATATATATATTAATTTAGACATGGAATTATAATATCTTAAACTTTGTATAGTCATTTATAATTTATAAGATGCATCTATCTATCTAAGTATATAAAAGTTCATTTGAAACTGATATGTTTAATCTGTGTAACAGGCAAGAACCAGGACAAAAATAGTTAGAAAATTTGATTAAAATTGCAATACTGGGAAAACCTTGTCTAATGCTGTTCACACCTAAGAAATTGGAAGTACTATTTTCACCTCTCAAATGAGAAGTATCTCAGTTCATGTATCACTGTCCTCCTGAGAAAGAAAATCTCTTCTTGTTTTTCAATACCTAAGAGCTATATATAATATTTTTTAAAGTAACTAATCGTCAATAGAGAATGATTAAATAACTGTTTACATTTTAATAGGTAATTTTTTAATTTATTTTCAGGTTACATATGGCTGCATAAGAAACAATCCTAAAACAGTAGTTTAAAACAATAACCATTTTAGTGATATCTAACATGTTTGTGAGTCAAAAATTTAGTCAGGGCTCAGCTGGTGATTCTTCAGCTCCATGTAGTGTCAACTAAGGTCACATAGTGGTATTCACCTGCTTATTTTCTATAATCGAGTGAGTCTCAAATGGAGAGCTATTCTGAAGGGTCCAGAACAGCTTCATTTACCTGCCTATTGCCTTGAGTGAAGACTGTTCCCAGCTGGGCCTGTTCACCAAAGCACTTACACATACATGGTATCTTCCGTGTAGCAGTTCTGGGGCTGTTGCACTTCTTCCACTGTGTCTCAGAGCTCCCAAGGATTGTGTTCCAAGAGAAAGGATGTGGAGGGTGCTGGTCCCTTAAGGTGTGAGACTGGAAACTGACACAGTGTCTCTTCTGCCATTTTCTATTAGGCAGAACCATCACGGAGCCTTCTGAGTTTCAAGCGAGGGGAATACAGATTTGAGGGGTCAATAAAGGGATTAACAAAGAATTTGCAGCTATCTTTAATCTTCCATAATTACCCAGGGCTTTTTTGATGGCAAATGACAGAAAACTAAAGTCAACCTGAATGAAACAATATGGAGAAATTATTGCTTCACACGACATAAAAATCCATGGACTTTGGATGCCACTTGGTCCAGGGGCTTGACCTCTGTCTCTAGGATCTAACATTTTTAAACTTCTGCTTCAGTGTTAGCAACGAGCTCCAGCAACATGTGGTAGCTTGACTGCTGCCCATAACTTTCAACCATATTTTCTCAAGCCCAAGTCCTGGATAAAGATATGTGCTTTGTGTCTGTCACTCAAACTGAGAGACCTGGGATAGATCTGAGTGTGCCTAATCGACTCATCTGGGATAGGTATGCATTCCTGAACCAATCATTGTGACCAGGGGACAAACTCTAATTCACCAGGTCTGTATCACACATGTCCACTTTCCAAGCCAGAAATTAAACTAGCTCCACTTAAGAAACATCAGTGGGAAATATAGGAAGGGGCAGCTCTGCAGAAACCAGTCAGGTTACTGTTATCAGAAGAGTGAGAGATGCTGGGCAGAAGGACAGTAAATGTTCATCATACAATTATATCTTCATATGTGAGATGTAAATATGTGTGTATATTTACATGTTTTTAAAGCACAGGGGAAAAATAGTGGAATGAGAAAGCTCAGCTGCTCCACATTTTCTCATTCTTATGATAAATATCTAAGAAAAAAATTATTAGACACTGGTGAAATTTCCACAACCCAGATGAAGAAACAAAGATAAACAGGAAATGGAGCCCAGAGGATACAGAGATAATTTAGGGAATCAGAGAACCTCACTGAAGGAAACAAAGGAGGGAAAGAAGGAAGGAAGTTTGGGAGGGAGGAAGGAAGAGAGGAAGCCTAAGTAGTGCCTTCATGGAGATTCAATATTGAGTCAACAAAACAAGAATCAGGTCCTACGGAAAAGTAATAATCAGAAAAAGTGGAAATGCAATCTTAGCTCAGCACTGTCAAAACACAAATATAAAGTTGAAAATCAAGAAATGGTAGTATAACCACTTTTTAAATATGAAAAATATAAGTTTAACTATATGATTAAAAGTAGTTGCCTCTAGAGACTGAAACTCGAGTGAGGAGGAGTCTTAACAAAGAGATTGAAATAATTGAAAAAATCAAACAGAAATTCTAGAGATAAAAATTGCAACTGACAAACTGAAAAATTTGTCAGAGCATCTCAACAGCAGAATTGATCAACCAGAAGAAAGAATTAGTGAGCTTAAAGACAGACTATTTGAAAACACACATAGGAGACAAAGAAAAAAGAATAAAAGAATTAAGTATGCTTCAAAGATCTAGAAAATAGCCTCAAAAAGGCAAATTTAAAAGTTATTGACCTTAAAGAGTATATAAAGAAAGAAATTAGGGTGGAAAGTTTATTCAAAGAAATAATGGAAAACTTTCCAAACCTAGAGAAAGATATGAATATCCAGGTACAATAAGGTCAAAGAACACCAAGCAGATTTAACCCAAATAAGACTCCACCAAGGCATAAAATATCATAGGGTCACATATAGATCAAATGACCAATTTGCAAAGGAAAAAGCGGAAATAAAATATCATTTATATTTTATAGTTGTTATTGAACTGTTTCATAATTTAAAGTACATTAGTCAAAGACATTTGGTCAATAATATTTTATAGTTTTGATAGAGCTTTTAGTTTTTTTTATTTTTGAGCTAGAAACCAAACATCTTATTGTCTTCAAATACTAGAAAGTGCCAAAATGTACATTATCATTGTCCTAGATAAAAGAATACCTTTGTACCCAATTTTATTTTAAAATAAAATTACATTTCCGTGTAATTGTTTTCATGAAAATTATTTTCCTTATTATTGTCTGAATTGGAAGAGAGAAGAAGTACTTGAAAACAAAAACAATGTCTCAGTTTAAAAAATTATTCTCAAAATTCACTCCTAGGAGTGTAGAGTCAAAAACTCTATATTGAAAGTAATTAATTTTAAGAAAGGCTTATTTTAGTGAAACCATTCTGAGAAGATGGATAGTATTATTAGTTTCATTTCAAAATATATTTTTTTCTTATTCCACATCAACTTAGCTAAATAAAGGAAAAGTAATGAAACGAAACTCTCTCCTTTGTGTAGAATAATGCATACATTAAACAGCAAAGATTAAGTTGGATAAATAAAGAGAATTTACATGAAATAGAATGGGGTATAATTGTAGGGGGGAAATTATTTAAATGGCAGGAGATTGCAACCACCTCTCTGCCCTTTGTCAAGAGCAAGGGCCCTTTTTGTTTCATGGTAAGAGGAGAGACGTAGAAAGGTGCAAGAGGATGGTACATTGATGATGTGACAATAATGAGATAGTCGATGTGTCTCAAATTTAACATGAACAAAAGTGAACTATTTCCTTTCTAACACATACACACACACAGTTCTCTTCCATTTGTCTGGCTAAATTGTGTCATTTGATTGCTCAACTAAAAAATGTGGGATTTATCTTTTGTTCAACCTCCACTTTCCACATTCAGGCATTGATCCTTTCATCTTCTACAGCAGAAATACCTTCACATCTATTCCTATATCTTTTTTCTCACTGCTATTATCTTAGTTCAAATATTCATCATTTTCTTTGTAAATTTGCAATAATCTCTGAACTGATAACTCTCCAGTGTCATCTTCCCAGAGCTGTATTGTTTCTATACCATAAACCTAATTCTAACACTAATTCTTAAAATCCCTCCATGCATCCCAATTTTTTTCAGGACAAAGTTCAAAATATTATTTAGAAATACAAGGTTCTTCATTGTTTGATGTCTATACTACTTACCTAGCAGCAATTTCTTTGTTCCCTGCCACAGTCAGGCTAACCCAATGATTTGATTTTCCTAGAAAGTTCTATATTGACATGTGTCTATTTATATGAGGTCCCTGTGCATTGTGAAAGTGGAGCTCAATAGAACACAGCAGGATAAGGTCAGATCCTAGGATGTATATGAATGAAATTGAGGTAAGAATATGTGGACATAAAATAATCATTTTAAGAAATGTGTTCAGGAAAGGGAGAAGAGCAAAAGAATGTCATCGTCAGAGATGGGGACAATGGTCAGGTTCTAGATCTGCATGTATTTTCTAATGTTCTGTTGTGTTTCGGTTTGATTTGGTTTGGTTTGGTTTGGAGAAATGGATCTGAGAATGTTTACAGGCATTGAGAAAATCTAGGAAGATGGGTGAGGATTGATTATAAAAATGAGAATATGATTGATTAACCAGGTCCTCTAAAGATGAAACAGGATGAGATCAGGAGATAGTTATCTTAGAAAGAAAAACGATTTCATTTTCCTTGGAGACCCCGCTTACTCTGGGGCAGTCAGTATTTCAGTGGTTAAGTAGCAATGAACACATCTACAGTCCATGAGACCTAGGTTCAGTGCAATCCCTAGCTGTAAACAAGTTATTTATCCTCTCTGAACTTCCAATGTAATAATATCCACTCTTAGATGCCCTGGCAATTAAATAAGAGTTGCCTGTAAAGTGCTTGGTACTGTGTTTAGGACATAATATGGACAAATTAAAGAGTGGATTCCATTTAATTAATTTCTTAAGACTAGCGGGGGAGTTTTGGATACAACTCCAGAATGCTGTCATTTATCTGTTTTTTGTATCTTTTTATAATTTATGAATGTGCTTTATTAGTTGGATCAAAGGACAAGATCTAAGGATTAGAACAGATCTAAGATTTGACCCCAACGTCTGCTCTTTGCTTCCCTCTGACTGTAGTTTCTAGATGGAAGTAACTTTCCAAGTGACTATATTCTAACTCAGGACTAAAACTGAACACAATAATCACGAAAAGCTCATAGGCAGTATATAAATGGAAAACACAAAATTTTCAATTCTTTCTGAGCTGAGCTACAGTGCTTAAGTCTGAGACTGCTGAGCCTCAGTTATGCAAATGTATGCCCAGACTCCATTAAAACGAAAAGAGAAAAAAAAATTATTTTGAGAAAATACTATTGAGAATTTCCAAGTAATTTTTTGTAATTGTAAATGACATGAGTTTTATAGGTAAAAAAAAAAAAAAACCTGCTCATTTTTGCAAATAGGAGTGTTTTTCTAAGATAAGCAAGTAGAAGATTGAAATATTATTAGATGCTGACACTGCAGCAGAGCTCATATGGCTACATACCATGCTTGACAAAAAGGATGAAAATATTTTTGAAAAGTTGGCTTGGTTACTATATCTGAAAGTAAATACTTCAGAAATTTAACTTTAATTCCATCATAGAACATGAGTAAGTATATTTTGAGATGGAAAAAAAAAAGGCATGCTTATAGGTGAAGGGTAGTTATTAACTACCCATAACACCATAAAACCATTAACACCATAATTGTAGCTAATATTTTTGAGTAATTTTCATAAATTAGACATGTACTTAAAGATATACACAATTATTTCAATTAATTATTGCATAAATCCCATTTTCAAGATGAAAAAGAACTTCAGGATTTTTAAATCAACAATATTAGGTCATTGTCTTAGTCTGGCTGGGCTGCTATAACAAAACACCATAAACTGGGTAGCTTATAAACAATAGAAATTTCTTTCTCACAGTTCTAGAGGCTGTGAAGTTCAAGATCAAGGTGCTAGTGGACTTAGTACCCAATGAGTGTCTGCTTCCTGGTTCACAGATGATGCCTTCTACCTGTGCCCTCAGTGGTGGAAAGGGTGAACTCCGGTCTCTTCAGCCCCACGTAAGGGCATTAATCTCATGCATGTGGCCCACCTAATATTATCACAGTGGGGATTAGGTTTCATCATATGAATTGTGGGGGGACATAAACATTCTGTCTATAGCCATCACACCTTCAGCAAACGACAAGGTTACAAGGGTCTTAGACAAGATATTACCCTTCCTTCCAGAACAAATATCTCATCCTTATAGAAATATTGCCTCCCAAGGTATAAACACATTCTGATTGGGAACATACTAAAAACTTTGGGTGGGCTAAGTCACATTACTCCTCTTCTATAGAAAGCACAATTCCCTGTCATATTTAATTTGAACACACTTAGGTAACAGGAGCATTGTTTTTTTAAAGTAGAAATTTGGATTCAAGATCCCAGATTTCTGTAATTTAAACAAAGTGTCTAGGTTCCTTGGCAATAGAACAGAAGAAGACAAAGAAATAGAAATGAATAAGACAAAACAGCATATTTTGGGGTGAATGGCTTTGTTAATCTTTGATTGTGACTGTTGATCTGAATTTCATTTTCATTTATTCAGTGTTGATGTATAGCCTGTTTTTCATAAATCACTGTAGGTATCATTGTAGGAATCATTCATACAATGATAGTTCTTTTCATTTTGGTAAAATCTACCTAGTTGCTATAATGATAGACATTATAAAATGGGTAAAATAAAATGAAAAACACCACATGTCCCTACCTGTCCAGAGTAAAATCAATGAGGTAATACTCTAAAAGTAGGCATTTGGTATTTTGTATATTAATAATATTAGAGCACTGAAATAAAATTACATGTACTGTAAAGAGTAGTTCCAGTTTTGCATTAATGTATCTGAAAGAGGAGGAAAGGAACGTTAATATAGAATTGCATGAAAAAACCTGAATTATGTAAGAAAATCTATGCTCAGGTTAAGGGCATGTAACAAAGCATATTGTTTTGGGCTTATGGGCTATAAAATTAAATATTTTGCAAAAGCAATTCATGCCTCATACATGTTATACTAACTGCATGATTTCCTCCTTTTTGTTCATCTATACTCAACAAAAAGAAAGAGAAAATGCTTTCTTTTTTTCCCTTTTCTTCTGATTCAATTACTACTTGAGTATTTGGCAAATAATCAAGAATAGACAACTCTCCACATGAAAATTTTGTTCTTTTCCTTTTTAGAAATTCATCCTCCCCAAGTTCAATGTGTTTTCCAATGACAGTAAATTGAATATGGCTTTGGAAAATTTGAGAAAATATTCTAGAACTCATGTGCTCTCACTACCTCTTATCTATATCAAACAATGCTGCCCATCCCTCTCTCTGGAACAGAAAAGCTGGTGAGAGCTTGAAAACAGAGTCCATAAATTTAATCTGTTCTCTTACATTGTAAGAATTTTGTAAGTCAATGCCTTACCAGGTGCTGTAATTCTTTTGGATTGAAGATAAATTGCTGAATTCCAAGAGACTACCATATAAAGAAAACCATTAGCCTTGACAATGCATAGAAAAAATATCATCAGTGCTCAAATTGAGCTTGGACCACTTCTTCCGACCTCAGTGTCACAGCATCTGATATATTAAACATCTCATGCACAGCATTTACTAGGTTCTCACTCAGATGTGTTAAAACTTTGGGTCCTCTCTGAATTATAGAAAAATTTGAAAGAGATACAGACTCAATTGAATATTATTTTTTCACAATAAGGAAAGTTTTCAATAATTATTAATAAAAAGTTTTAGAAAATACTGAAAGGTAAAAAGAATAAAAGTCATTGTTAATGATCCTACCAATAAAAAATTATTCCATATTCCATGTGGTCTTTTAAGACCACTGAATGAATATACTTGAAAACAGAGTTTGCTTACTTTTCTCTTTTGTATTTTTCATTACAAATATAATGTATTTTTAGATTATTGAATTTACCTATAAAAATATTGGCAATGCCATAATCATATTCCATTGTATGGATATACCATAAGTATAGTTCTTTCATCATTGTTGAACATCAAGTTCATAACTTTTCATTAGTGTAAATAAAACTTCAGTAAACATCTTGAATATAAGTAATAGTCCTTTTAGATTTTATCTTTAGGATGAATTAATAGTGTGGAATTAAACCAATGAACTAAACATTTTTACCTTTGTAAGCCTTTTGATATATACTGTAAACTCGTGTTCTGGAAAGACTGTGTACCGTTGTATATTATCACTAGAAAGGCACAAAAGTAAACTAACTACCAAACCATCAAAAAAAAAAAAAAAAAAGAAAAAAGAAAACACATTATTCATTAGCTGTTCTTGTAAAATAGTATTAGGTTTAAATATTAATGAAAAGGATGCTCAAGTAAATCTTTTCACCAATTTAGAAAAAATGATTGGCTTATTTTTAAACAAGAGCACAAATTTGATGAAGGAATATAAAATAAAGTAGAGAGAGAACAGATGGGGGATGTAATACGGAACTTAGCAAACTTTTAGTGGTTATGTTGACAGAGCTTTTTCTTTGTTTTGCTTGTTTAGTTTTAGTTTTTATTTATAATCATCGTGGTCTGGTGACCTATTTCTAAATTGCGAATATGAAGCATCAGGAATGTTAGCCAGTTGGAGATGATATCTTGAGATTTTCATTCAAAAACCCTTGCAAGTTTCCCTCTCACATACAGAAAAAAAGACCAGGATCTAGAAGATCTTATTTTATTATTAAGCACACATCTCCAGCCTCTGTGAATTTATCATTCCCTCCATCACTGCCTATCTCACCCTAGAAATTAACATACATTTTATTTTTTCTCTAACATTAAAAATGCATTACAATGAATAATATAGCAGAACTGTGTATAAAACTAAACCTTCCACATCCTCTTTTAAATGTTTGTTCTTCAGCAGTAATCCTCTGAGGAAAACATATTGAAAGGATGAACAGTAATTTAATTTTTTATAGTAAGCATTAGTGGCAAATAAAGGACAAAAGTACTTTGCACTGCTAAAGAAAAAAGATGAGATATTCATCAAGGGAAAATACTGCCTTCAGATTGACTGCCAGATCATGCATATTTTTTTTCTTTTCAAATAGAGGAAATCACAAGATTAATATGCAGACACTGGAAACATTTTCTGTGTATGTCCACAAGTAGCAAATATTGAAGACATATGCACTACATTATTGGTGCTTTTAGAGAGATCTCTAAGACCTCTTATGAAAAAAATAAGGTTGCTAAACAGCATTTTTATTAAAACATGAATCCAAAATTCAGAATTGTCTTGGTTTTCAAAGTCTCTTCAATTATGATCTTTTCAAAAAATGAGATAAGAAAAATAATCTAGTGTCAAATTAGATTGTTAATTTGTTGTGTAAAGTTAGAAAAACAAAACTCAATTTTGGTACCCAAAATCATAGCAATGCATGACACTTTTACACTAATTTCTTTAATTTAACTAATAGAAAGGTTTAAAAGGCTAGTATTACTGCAGGTAAAACTCAGTGAAACAATACTGCCAATTAGTGCTTTAGAATTTTGCAGCAGTAATAAAAAAAAAAAAAACTATGAATAAAGCATTGTCATATATTTCTAAAGGAAAATTTAGGATTTATTTTGTATTGACAGTCATATCACTAGATTCTGCAATATTTGATCCACAAGTAATGAAAAAATTATTTAATTGGGAAGGCTTTATGATCTGTGAGGAAATAAAACTAAAATTCATGTAGAAATAACTCTATTAAGCAATAATATGGTTAAATTGTTCACCTAGACATGACGGTCTCTGTTTAATTATCTGTCCTGATCTTCAGTTGAAGACCCATGTTCAGGAACAAAACTGTAACACCAGCAGCATCGCACCTTCAAGACACCAGCATCTTCTCGTCCTAGACCTCATTTCTAGTTTTCCATTTTTACCCTTGAGCAGAGATCCCCAAACTTTTTCAGTTTACAATGTTTTTAGTGTCTTAGCAGTTTTTTAACAGTGTTCTTAGGACAAAAGAAATACTTAACATTCTCATTAAGTTGTGGCATGCAAACAACTTAAGTATTTGAGTCCTAATAACATAGCAGACATTTGAAAAGATAACACACACAAATTGAAAAAAAAAGGTATTATTTTATTACTAAAGAGATGAAAATTTATTACTAATGGGATGTGTATTCCTGTCAGGCACTGAACAACTTCTCAAATTTTGGAACCAGATTGGATACCCCAATTTTTATTTGGTACTTACTTTTTATTTCAACAACTTCCAAAAATAAACTACTTCTCAAAGGCGTGATATAATTGAAGGGAATGTAGTACAATCTAGCGGTAAGTCTATGAACTACCTTGAGCTAGTAGCTCTCCCAGCATTCAACAGATGTTAAGTATTGGAGTTTCCCTAAAAATAGTTAAAGTTTCCCACAGAGCCTCTCAATTTACTAACCCACTAGTAAACCTCGGCATAGAGTTTGGGATCAAATTCCTTGAAGAAATTTTAGAGGAAAATCAGACAAGCTAGTTGTATTCTATACTTCCCTTAAAATCTCAGATAACAATCTCTTGCCTCCAATTTGAATTCTCTCTCTCTCTTGCTCCCTCTCTCTCTGATACACACAGCCACATACTCTACCACACTCTACCACTCATTTCATTCATTCAAGAAATATTTATTGAACGCCTACTGTAGGCACCTTGCTAAATTTTAAGGACACGGCAGTGAACAAGATTCAGTCTTTGCTCGTACACAGAGCTAAGGGAAGATAAAGATGGAATTATTCAGTGACAAAGCTGTATAGGAAAGAGAAGAAGGTAGTGTGGGAACACATAGGCAAGGCTACTAGTCTAATCTGGTAGATTTTTGGAGGATCATAGAAATAAAAAGTCTAAGATTATCAATAGATATCATATACAAACATTCTTCTTTGTAGAGCTTAGCATTCTCTAATGTATACGTACATTTTTTCTATTCTATAAAGTCTTTAAGATTGGGAAGCATTTGAAGGAATTGTGCCTCTAAATGATTAAAAGAAAAAATAAAGCCTACATCAAACACTAATGCATCAAAAATAAATGTCCTCATAAAATGCTATCATAATAGACAAAAGCAAAGTATATAAACCTAAACGGATCCCCTTTAGAGATAGTTTTTGGGGGCACTTTGGAAAAATGACATCTACTCTATGGGAATTCTGAGGAAGAGTATCCACTTCACCAACTCCCTGAAAAAGGATCTTTAGTATCCAGAGTCTTTCTAAATACATGCTTTTGGTTTTGCTTCTGTCTTAATGTTTAAGATCACATATGTATGTCCACTGAAAGGCGTGAAGCTTGCAGTACAACTCTATTAGACATCTTTTTTTCTTCTTCTTTAAAAATATTTCTGTTTAAGAAGTTATTTAGGGACCTAGTTAACTACACAGTTTGTAAGCTTATTGTCTTTTCCTCTCCAGTGGCGAGCCATCTTCATCACTGATATACTTGTTCCCTCTGCCTATGCATGTGCACTGGGAAGCCGAAAGCACGTGTGATGCCAGAAGTCTCAGGACGTGGCCCCCAAAGGGATCGTGACCTGGCATAGAGAAATACTACCATCTGAAAGAAAGCAAGCTCACTGGTCCAACTCTTGCCTCTGATCCTCTCAAAGCCTTCCCTAAGAGAACAGAAACGATGAGAACGAGCTCTCGTGCCACACTTACTATGAATCAGGTAATTTTCATCATACTTTACCTGCATAAACTCATTGACCCCATATAACCCATGAGTTAGGTACTCCCATTATCTCCAAATAAGAAACAGAGGCAGAGAGAAGAAGTTAGCAAATAGTGGCACCTAATTTAAAATGTAATCTGGTTTCAGTGCCTGTTTCCAAACCAGTGCTTCCTTTCACAGATCTTTATGCTGGTTTACTCGCACCAGAATGAGATACAGATTTACCCACAACCCCTGGAGAAAATGAACCTAAGAAGAAATGTGAGGACTTTTGAAAAAGGAATATATACATATTCTCAAGTTCAGTGAAAAGATTCAAATTTACAATTATTGCTAATTAAGATTCTCTTTTTGTCTGAGCTTCCCTCCAAAGGCTAGCACCGTATATCACTAGACATAAACAGACCTTTCAAGCTAAACACAATTCTTCCAAATTGGTGTTAACTAATATGCTAACAGGAGGCATCTGGACCCCTCAGTGACTATGTAAAGCGTGTCCTGTTCTCCCTCTGCTCTTGCGGCCCATGAGCACCTAGATTTGACTGATAGCCCTCACCCTTGTTTTTAAATTTTAATACAGCTTTGCAAGACTGACCTGTATCCATGATACTAAAAATAGTGTTATGTGGCGTGACCTCTACTTTAGGGACCTGAGAACGTTCTTGCCCTTCCCTGGATCTTTCACCAGCACACAAGCCCATGCCTGCACCTGGTACTCAGCAACCCTTCCCAGAACCCGTAACCAAGAGCCTCCAGGTGTGACCATAATAACGCTCGGCATGTGCAGAAGGCAGGCTTTTTACCTGTTCTCTGAGCTTACCACGCCATAGAAGTATTTATCCAGTGAACAATCTAGGATAACAAAGTGCTTTTTCAATATTCTGTGCCCACGAAACATTAATAGTCATATGTAACAATAAAGCGTCGGTTTTAAATGTTTGGCTTTTTCTTGTAACCAGCGGGTGAGGCCTGGATGTTCTGTAGTCATTGCAGATAATGCTAAACCTCACTGCATGAAGGGAAACAACCTGTGTACTACATTTCAGAGCTTATTCCCTCCACCCCCAGCTTCCAACATTTACATAAAATAGGAAAAATTACATGGTTGAAGTATTCTTTAGGTCATTTTTAAGTAGTGAAGTAACTGAAGTCAAATACCAGAATACATTTCAGTTGACTGAGTTTTTTTTTTTTTCCGTTCAGCAAAGAATGGTTGTGATGATAACAGCCCGATCATGAGTTTGATAGAAAAACACGTGGCTGCGTACTGTTCCTAATCAACAGCGCCACCTACTGTCCGCCGGATGTCAGCTATGGTAAAAGGATAGCTGCTTTGCCCTGTGGCATCCAACCTCGGGAGCTTAGGCGAATAATGTAAATCCCATTTTCTCTTTACTTTGACATCAGTGAAGTCAACTCAGTTTAAAAGAGTGAAAACTACATTTTAGGACAAATAAACTAAAAAAAAAATTTAACCAAGGATTGCACATGGAAAGAAACATCACAGCTTCAATTTAACTCTGCTAGTACCGCTATGGTCCCTGTGGTATCCTTTTATCTATTCTTCTCACATGGAAGTCCTCCAAAAGAGGCTGCCAATTTCATGGGTTTTATAGAAAGGAGAGTGTGCGCTCTAGTTTGCTACAGTTGGAATGATTTAGAAAACTGTGTCTCAAATCTTGTAGTCATCTCCATCTGAATGTTACACTAAGGAGAAAAATAGAGTTCTAGAAGTGTGAATAAAATCACACAACCCCTGTAAGTATGTATAACTTTCAAATAAAAAGCTTTCACATAAACACACATAGTCACTCATTTTTTGCTATTTCAGGTAAGTGAACTAAAGCCTTAAGCAATTAAAGAAAGTATAAAGGAAAAGCTAATTTGCTACTAAATTTATCAAATGCATGAAGTAACATAATGAATAGTAATACAGGTAACTGTGCAGGAGGTCACAGCAGGAGTCTAAATGGTACTTAGATATATCTGGGAAAGTCTATAAAATGAGACATGGTTTCTCCAAGATTCTGTTTTCAGGAGGGCTTAAACAAACTCACCCTGAGATAAAATCAATCCGACACCATGATCTTAAACCAGTCATGCCTCTTAAACCATCAACGGTAGAATGATTCTGAAAGCATGACTTTTGTCTTCACATCTGCCTCCCAAATGATTCTTTTGAAGAGCTGGGAACTACATAAAAACTGAGGAAGTTTTGGCATTAAAACTTTGTACCACATTGGAACGCAGGCAGATCTACCTCTATAAGAACATCACAGAGAGAGGGAGGCTTTCTCTCCAAAGCCTCACACCCTTCTGTGCAATATTGGAATTGTACAAACTCCAACCCATTATTGATGGTGATGTCGGGCAAAACATCTCTGGTGTCTGGACAGTGAACAATGCAGAACATATTTTTGGTGAACCCATTTGAAAAATATCCTAGTGGGATTTCTGAAAATAGGTGGCAGCCAAAATGGGCAGGGGAGATTCGTAAAAAGGGAGGATTTGCAGGGAATAGAGAAGAGAGAGAGAGGATGCAGTGTCAGCTGTCACTGTTATCATAAGCCCATCCATTCCCACTGGTGAAATTACAGAATCCAGGTACAAACACAGGAGGGCTTAATTCAGAGGAAAAAAAAATGGAGGAAGGATACATATCATTGATATTTTATATTTCTCAAAGGACTTTACATCATTTAACCAACTTTTCTGAATTACCTCTACATAGTCAAAGTACTATAGAGAATTATGAACTAATTTAAGGTGGATTCCTTGGCAAAAATGGAAATTTTCCCTAAAAAATGCCTACATTGGCTGTGAAATCAACTAAAATTCACTGGAGAGTTACACAGCTAACCATTTAGTTATGGCTAGATAGGTAGACCTTGATGCTATCTAAGTGGTATTTTCTCCACCTGCCGGAAGACATACAAGGGAATAAATGATCTTTTTAAGTCCCTTGCTATCTGTGATTCTATTTGTTATGTCTATTAAAACTATCTACAGAAAGAAGTTTCAGTTAGAGTCAGTAAGTTCCCTGGCAAATGAGTGACACAATTCTGCCCAAGGCCTGATGTCATTGATTCCAAAGAACCAAGCCACAGTGCCAATACACCTGTGGATATTATAGAAACCAAAATTGTGCCAAACAGAGAAATTCAAATGTCTTGGATGTAATTTCAATGGCAAACAAGTGACTTTTCCTGCAGAATAGAAATCTTTACAGATGTTTCATTTATTGCAATTCAAAACTATTTAAAAACTCTTGGCTACAGGAATCCACTAATTAATGCAAAAATAATGTAGAATAATAGTTTGCTATAAAAAATACATAAATTAATCATCAGGTAGAAATATTAGTGAATTCTTCATAATTCATATCTCTCCTTAATCTTTCACAGCCTCCACTTAAACTTCATTAAAAAGTTCTTAGAACCAACACTCATGATGCTGTTTTCTTAGTTTCCCTCTTTTATTAACTGTGTCTCCCAGTCAAATAATTCTCATTGTAAATATCATTTTAAGATATCTGCTTTCCCAAGATGCAGTTAACAAAAGATGAGAATGTTGTTTTTAATAGCCATGTCTTAAGTTTCCCAAAAAGCAAACTATTTTCAAGCTGTCGGTTAACAACATAAAAAGTGACTTAGAGAATTTTGTTTGTTGAGTTTTGATAGCAGATATCTGAACAACTATCTTTCAGCACAGTTGCCGATGTTGTAAACTTAAAGTCACTGTTTCCGAAGCATACAATGACCTTTCTGAGGCAGCGCAGCTATATAGTTTATAAAAGAACCATCTGTTCTCTCTAAGTTTATGCTTCGTTAACCAGGCACTAGGCAACTATCTCTGGTCTCTCTGCTTGCCCTGTGCTCCATGCCAAGGTCATTCCAGGGAAAATAGGCCATTTTTTATTGATATTCAGCTTTTCCTTCAAAGCCTCCCCTTGTTCTTCTTTGGATTTTAATCATGTCCTTAATGTGAAATGGCATCAGGGACAAATTATCTCAGACAGAAGGTAAAATGCTTAGTTTCCAAGATCTTTACTTAACTATACCACTGCCTTTATTTGGTTATTACAGAAGTGGGAAAACAATTACGTATGTAAACTCTTTCTGTTCAGAGTCAGGACCCTAAAGATTAAAAATACTAAAGTCAGTTCTGAATAAACATTGATACCAGGGCAACAGGTGTTATAAAATCAGCCTTTCAACACCTGCTTCCCAAAATTCAAAGCTAATAAAGATGCTGATTAGAAACCATTAGAGTAAGTGAACAAATTTAAGTAAATCATTAAAGGGAAAGATTCTGGTCCAAAAGAAACAAGAAACTGACCTTCTTTTTCCCTTCTTATAGCATAGCACGTTGATATTTATTGATTCTTCTTATACAATAACTACATGTTGCTCTATAAATTCCTAGATGGAGAGAGGGGAAAATCAAGCATAGAAGCCTATCAAAATATATACCATAATGTGCTTTTTATAGAAATGTGCAACTAAAGAGTCATAAATCAGAGGTTGTGCTACTATCATTTTAATACATTTAATAAATACAAAGAAAGTCACTAACAAGATTGAAATCAGTGTTAGCAAATTTTTCTTTCTTTTTGTTTTCTTTTACTTCCTTTTCTTTTCTTTTCTTTTTTTTTTTTTTTTTTTTTTTGAGACAGAGTCTCACTCTGTTGCCTAGGCTAGAGTGCCGTGGCGTCAGCCTAGCTCACAGCAACCTCAAACTCCTGGGCTCAAGCAATCCTCCTGCCTCAGCCTCCCCAGTAGCTGGGACTACAGGCATGTGCCACCATGCCTGGCTAATTTTTTCTATATATTTTTAGTTGTTCAGCTAATTTCTCTCTATATTTTTAGTAGAGATGGGGTCTCACTCTTGCTCAGGCTGATCTTGAACTCCTGAGCTCAAATGACTCACCCCTTCAGCCTCCCAGAGTTTCTTTTTCTTTTTTGAGACAGGGTCTTGCTTTGGTGCCCAGACTAGAGTACAGCGGTGTCATCATAGCTCACAGCAACCTCAAACTCCTGGGCTCAAATGATTTTCCTGCCTCAGCCTCCAGAGTAGCTGGGACTACAGGCACCCACCACCACCCCCAACTTATTTTTTTTTTTTTTTTTTTTGTAGAGATGAGGTCTCTCTATTACCCAGGCTGGTCTCAAACTTCCGACCTTAAACTATTCTCCTGCCTCAGCTTACCAAAGTGTTAGGATTACTGGTGTGAGCCACTGCACCCAGCCAGTTCTTAGCGAACTAGATAATTACTTAAGTATCTTCTTTTAAAAAACCTATACTATTCATAATAATTTTTTTATATTTTTAGCAAGAATAGAACTTTACACCAACATTATGTGAAGGACAAATAAGAATCTCATGATGCCCCCTCCCAAAATTCATTACGCCAACAGAGAGAACTGAGCCTGAGAACTGAGTCACAGAAAGCACTGCCATTCTCTCCCCAGGGAGGTACCAGGGTCCTCTTTTAAGAAATGAAGGGGCTTAGAAAATGACTGAGCAGGGCTTTTTTAGAGGGCAGGATATAGGAGGGAGAAAGGAAGCCTGGCTGGCAAGGTGGTCCCGTTATGCAGGGAAGCCTCATGGAGATGTTTTTCCAGACCTTTAAGGGTGTCAGACTCTCTGTAACCTGTCCCAGATCAAATAAGGGCCTGGCTGCATTTGACAGAGATTCTCTGCAGATGCAAATTTCTCCCCCAGCCTCTCCACCTCTCCACCTAGTCAGCCTTACAACATTATTCCTCTTTGCTACAGCCATCTCAAAATATGTCAAAGAAATGTATTTGGGGTTAAAATACTCCTTATTTCCTTTAGCCCTAAAAAGTATCCCTTCAGTATATACAGCTCCTATAAAATGAGCGCACATCGATTATGACCTTAGGACTGTAGCCTAAAGAAACTCTTAAATGTCTGTTGCAAGTCCGTCTCCACCGATGCAAACCAAAAGAGAGATCACTCCTTTACCCTCCCTGAGAAGAACACGACATTTGGCTCTTTCCTCTATTCTCTTTTTCTCAATGTTCATCTTATCTTATGTAAATTTACTGAGAACCAAAGAGAACTTCACAAAAATACCATCAATTGCCTCACTACTCACCTCCTTCACCCCTCTCTTTTTCCATGCACTCCCTTTTTTTCTTTTAAATGCAAAGTTCTCAACCTCTTTTACAAAGAGCCCAGTCCACAGTAGATACTTAGCGGGCTGTGTTTTTCCAGCATGTCCTTAAAATCTTGGCTTCATAAACCTCAATTGAGTGTGACTCTCATGTCCAGTCACTTATTATTCGAGTTAGCAATTATAGTAATTCTGTTAGGTAGACAGTCAGGGACCTCTGACCCCTCCTGGGGCTGAAGCTGGCCAAGTAATTGCTACATCTGGGGGAGGAGGGAATGTCCTATGAATCTGCCAATCAGAACTTAGCACACCAGCTACAAAAGAATGCAGAGGATTCTCCAGCCCACTGGCAAAGCAGCACAGGTACAATGGGATCTGGAAGGTGACCTAGGACAACCCAAGGCTCATTATCACATCATTAGCTTAAATTTACATTGTGGTTCACCCCTTTAAAATGGGCTTTCACAGAGGCTCATGGGAGATCCACTTGTGGAGTAAGACTCAGGTCATATAACTCTCAATTGTCCATCAAAGTGGTTCCGTGGTAGTGTCTGAACCATGAGGAGGGCCCAATCCAGACACTCTAATACAGACCCCAGACCATGACCAAGGCCTTCTTTGTTACAACAAGGGGGTCTGTTCATCATCTGTGGCAAATGTCTTGCTTTTGCTCTGTGAACCTATATCTTGCTCTTGCAATTCTGTCTTTCAATAAACCTCGTTTCGTAATTACCTGGCTTTCAATGTCTGGTCATTCTTCGGCCAAGAGCACACCAAGAACCGATATTTCAGACTGCTGACCCAACAATTCTAAAATCACCCTTTTTTCCCTGTTTGCATTAGTCTCAACCACAGAAAAATAGTAAAATCTTCCTTTAGATTGATACCAGTTTACCCAAATAGTGGCTTTGAATGAGTAAACATTCATTAAGAAATGAGCTATAAATGTTTTGTGCTAGGAAAAGTTTCAATTTAAAAAGAAATCTTCAGAATTTTATGATGTTAAGAAAACTAAATTCAACTGCTCCTATGTTCTTAAAAAGGCACATGCCAAATTTTTATATATTACATACATTCCCTCCGACTTCACCAACCTTCTGCTTAAGTAAATAAATATTAAAAGTATTTATCATAGTTCTTCTTTGGGTCTTTGCTCAAATATATGAGCTGCCTCTCTGAAATATCCTCTTGGAGTCATAAATTCCAAAGAATTCACTCTTTGTATGGAACATCTGCTAAGAAATTTTTCTTTCTCTGTCATGAAGAAAGATCTTAACCAAACACAGACATGAATAATTTTAGAAGATAAATAAAGGATTATTCATTTACAATTAGATTATGAGGAGAGTCAAGTCATTTGAAGTAAATGGAAGCTATTTTTTTTTAATGCAGGGGAGCTAAGAGCCTGAAAAATCATTATAGCATATTTTACATTGGAGAATTAGGAGGTCAAGCCATTAACTTTGTGAATTTGCAGAGGTTTCCCAGAAGCTTACTCAAATCCACTCCTAGGCCAATGTTAAACTTATTCAACTTATTAGCATAATAACATAAATGACCATTTGCAAAATGAAGAATGACAAGAGTTTCTAAACACTGCTAGTGAAATCCCAGGGTCACATTGAAAAATGATAAAATGATAAACAAGAGTCTATGCTAGTACCAAACCAAACAAGAAATAAGTAGACTCTTTAATTCTCCTATAAAAGGTAGCTAGTTTTATTTCTCTAAATAAACCTGCTTTTATAATAATTATTAGAATTAAAAACTAGGAGATTCTATATGCAATAAAAATGGGTGTGGATTGAAAAGAAAATAAAAACACCATGTATTGTTATTACATATTTCTAAAGCACTTACTAAGTAGGCTTTAAAATGTTTTTATGTTGCTTAGAAATTAACAGGAAAACAAAAGAGATGGTGAATAATAAAATTTAAACAAGGTAGTCCTTTACTTCTCCCCAGCTAAGTCATATGTGTATGCAATTGAAGGAACCAAGAGATGGAAACGTTTAGCCATGACAATTCTTAGCATTTGTACTTCTTGGCATATACAATTTTGAGTCAAAACTCATACTTTTTTTGATATGTTCTATCTATGATTTTTCCTCCAGTCAAACATCCAGGGTGTAAGAAACACTATTAATTCACCAGTGCCTCAGAAATGCCTATAAAGAATTTTTTATATATATCTCAAAAACCTTATACGTGCTTATGCATGACTTGATCAAACCACAGAATCCAACAGGACTGTATTACCATATAAAAGCAAAGCACTTCTTCAAGACTTAAGATCAGAAATTCTGACAGACAACCATTTAAATTTTATGGATAATGCAGAAATATGTTCAGATGGCCTACATTCTGATTTTGGTACTATTACTTATCTCCTATGGTTGTAGTCAGGATTGAATTAGGTAATATTAGTAATGTACCTGGAGCCTGTTGCTACAAATAATAACAAGATTCTCTCATATCCTCGTCAACTACTCAGTGATCAATAGATATTTAGGGCATCATTTGTATACAACACCGGACTAAGTTCTATAGGACTGAGGTCCCTAATCCCCAGGCCGCAGACCAGTACCTGCTGTGGCCTGTTAGGAACCAGGCTGCACAGCAGGAAGTGAGCAGCCAGCTGGGGAGTGATGCTTCATCTATATTTACAGCCGCTGCCCATCACTCACATTACCACATAAGCTTTGCTCCTGTCAGATCAGCAGCAGCATTAGATTCTCATAGGAGTATGAACCCTACTGTAAACTGCACATGCAAGAGATCTAGGTTGCATGCTTCTTATGAGAATCTAATGCCTGATGATCTGAGGTAGAGCTGAGGTGGTGATACTATCATTAGCAGAGAGGTTTGACTGTACAATAACTGTAATGTGCTTGAGTCATCCCAAACCATGCTGCCCAGGTCCGTGGAAAAATTGTCTTCCATGAAACCGGTTCCTGGTGCCAAAAGGTTGGGGACCACTGCTACAGGAGAATACCACAAAAGTGTCTAATATAATCCTTGTCCCTAAGAGGTTTACATTAATGATGAGCAGTTAAGAAACATCAGCTAAATTAAGCTTTGGGAACATAAAATCTATAGGAGCTCAGAAGAAATAGTAATCAAAGAAACCAGGGAAAGAATCCAGTAAAAGAACATCAGAAAATGTTCCAGTTGGAAGGACTCTAAGAATTATTGTTTGGAATATCCACCAATGTGGAATCCATCTTAGGTCAACTTTCATTTCCTAGTTGATCAAGATGTCTAGCTTTTTTAAGTCAAAATCTCCCTTTCCGGTACTCCAACACCAGATCCAGTTTTCCATTCTGGGAAGACTTCAAAATTTATGTATATCAATATTCAGAGATACTATGAAGAAAAAGGTTTAAAATAAAGACATTAGTAAAATTGATTAATAAAGTTAAGAAAACTATTTTATTCTATAAATAGATAAGGTTTGACTTTTTTTCATTGTTGTTAACAAATTTACTATGTGTAAGTCCATCCTCTAAATCTGCAGTGAATTCTTCATTAATTATTTGGTGTGATGACATTCTAAAAAGCATTACTAGCTTCATATGACTAACATGGATTCATTTACTTATTCATTTATTCAACAAATATTTATGGAATGCTTCTATGTGCTAAGCAACGTTATAAGCCCTGGGTATGTAACAGTGAGTGCAACAGATGAAAATCCTGAGCTCAGAAATTTATATTCAGAAATGAAAACTTAAAGATGAAACCAAGATAGTGAGCATAGTTCTTTGTCTTGCATTTGGACTTATCACTGTTCTCAATTTGTGCCTCAGAAATCATATTGACAAACATGAGAATGATTTTACTCACCTTCTATTTGCTCTCTCTTCCCAATAGAGAAAGAAATAGGAAAGAAAAAAAAACATGCCTACAGAAGCCAGATTTGACAGAGTGCTCATACAGACTGCCTTGCTAATAGTGAATTCCTGAAGCCTATGGGGGAATAAAGTGATTTGTTTTCTAATTCTAAATTTATGAAGAGTCTCTTATAGAATGTCAAGGAATGTTATACTCTTTGAAGATGATCTAAGTAAAGCTCAGTTCAGCCAAATATGCTCAGATTACTATCAACTCTTTGCTCACCAATTCCTGAAAATAAGGATGTCCTTTGCTTTGAAACTTGCTTTTTATTATAGCAATGTATCTTAAAGAATTGGTCTTGGCTGTGGGGGAGAATGAAAATCTTCACGCTGTGTCTCCCTCCTCGGAGATGGGGCTGTGGAGACGGCATGGAGAGATGGTCCTCGTGATGGAGGTGCGGTTATGAAGGGTTAAATGTTGTGGTTTTCTATGGTCTGAATGCTTGTGTCACCCCCAAGTTCACGTTTTGTAATCCTGACCCCTAGAGTGATGGTATTAGAAGGTGGGGTGTGTGGGAGGTGATTAGATGATGAGGGAAGAACCCTCATGGTTGGGATTAGTGCCCTTACCAAGAAAGCCTGGAGAACTAGCTCACCCCTTCCACCATGTGAGGACACAGTGAGAACCAGCATCTGTAAGGCAGCAGGCCCTCACTAAACATCGAATCAGCTGGAAACCTGATGTTGGCCTTCTAACCTCCAGAATTGTGAGAAATAAATTTTTGTTTCTTACAAGCTAAAAAAAAAAAAAAAAACTTCACCCCTGGAAGTTTTGCTGAAAGATCAATGCACAATAAGGCAGATTAATAAGAAAAAGAAATTACAAATTTATTTACCATGCACAGAGGGAGAATCACAGAGCAATTACCCAATATCCCAATGGGGTTCAGAAGTTTATATACCCTCATTTTAGAGGGGAGGGTGAGATGAGGAGTATAGGTAATTATTTTTAGGGACAATAAATGGTTACTAGGGAGGATGAATAGATACTTGGGAGAATGAATGAATGGGGGAAAACAGGTTGACTTGTAAATGATTCTCTTTGGAAATAAATTAATCTGATAGATAGATATTATCTTTAAAATGGGTTTGGCCAGGTCTTGTTGTATTCTTGACCTTTTTCCTGCAATATATTGGGATAACAGGGTAGGAAAGGAAAGACAATTGTTTCTGTTGATGGGTTGATCTGGCCTTATTCAGATAAAGGAAAAGTTTCTTCTAATACGTGTTGATCTCCAAGGGCCTTTAGCTCAAAATATTCTTTATTCCAAGAGGTCATATTTTGGGGTGAAATTCCCTGAGCTCCTTCATGGCCCAGTAAGAGAAATGCTAAAACCTTTAGTGGGGAGTGGGGTGGGAGTTGCCTATGTACATAACAGAAAGTATCCTGTCTATTATCATTAAAATTGGTGGGCTAATAGTAAAAACTGAGAAGCCCAACTATTTTAAACAGATCTGTATATCTGTATAAATAATTGAACATTCAGAATGCTTAGTCACTTTTCCAAATCACATCAAAAACTTTACAACTGATATATTAAAAAAAAAAAAAATGAATCTGGATCTCCTAGCCAAGAATATCAGGCTGAAATTTTTTTTTCAGGATACTGTGAGGGTACAAATATTTTGGTTACATTTTATATCATTGCCTCTCCCTAGCAGGGGTTAGAGGCCTGCCCTTCCCCCTACAATGCACACCGCATCCTATAGTCTTGAGTTTACTCCCCAACCCCCATCCCTGGAGAATATTACTACCACGTGAGCACCATTGTGTTAATCAGTCAGTACCAATTTTATGGCGAGTACAAGTGGAATTTTTGACATTTCTACAATTTATCTTATTTTGGTATTAGTGTAATTGAAAAGAGCTCCTAGGGACACAATTTTGGTCCACATGAATCACAAAGGAGTTAAAAGAAATACCACATGAACTCCTTTCTGCACAAAAACCAAGATAAAATGACAGAAGTATCCAAAGGGTCACCCTGCTTGGCCTCTTGTACTCACTCTGATGCTGTTCCCCTAGTTTGGGGGAAAAAGAAAGATTCCTTATTTACTGACAGTGTTAGCAGCACAGTACTGACACTTTAGTTCTTTACAATCTGTTTCTTAATAATCTGGTCACCAGCCATATCTTTAGGCCAACCATGTAACATACGAACAATACTATTTCACTGAAGTGTGAGGAAGCATCAGGCAAAACTACATAAAGAAAACCCAGAATTTATCTCCATAGAATGCAGAAGAGAAGGACAGATTAACATTTACATTTCAGATGATTTTCATTCTATTCCCCAAAGACGCTCCTTTCTCATCTAGTTCAGTCTCTGCTTGATTTCTCACGTTATATTCTGTAGATAGGTTTAATCTACTCCTATTAGCAGTGCCAAACAGTTACTTTCCCTCTTTTCCTCCAGGTATCTATGTAAATAAAATCGCTTCCCACTTGAGATTGCAAATAGTCCTTTTGTTTCTCAATCATTAAAGTGTCTCTGTAATCTTTTAAGTGGGCTCCAAGCCAAGCAAATCACTCAGGAGCTATTTCTTCATCTCTAAAACAGGGACATCAATTCCTAGGCCACAGAGTTGTTAGAAGAATTGCAATAAATAAAATATGTCAAGTGCTAGCACTGCTCTATGCCAGGCTGGTACTGAGTAGCTCCGATTACTGTGTTGCTCACCTTCTCTGATTTACCTGTTGTCCAAACTCAAACCATACCACCCTTTCCTACCCACCACTTAGATGCTCAAGTGTTGTTCTGCTTTCAGTAGTTCAGTTTTGATTCATTATTCCGCCAATCACTGATTACTCATGAATTTGTGGTTCCATCTGTCCATTGTATTTAATAATTAACATTTATATGAGGTTTTTCTAAATAATAACAGAAATACAGATATTCAAAATTTAAATTTAATTCTCTTATCAGAAACTACTCACTCTTTATGTTATCATAATCTCTTTTTTGTAATTATAATATTTTTTGTCAACACCTGCATTATTTGTGTGTGTGCACATGTGTGTATATATATTATATACATATATACATAAACATTATGTGTGCCTATGGGGGAAAATACTAATTTTTGAAGATAAAAACTCTGTTTACCATTGTGGCAGCAATGAAATCCAACCATGTATTATATGTAGCATATGTTTAACAAAGGTTTGCTGAATTATACTTAATAGGGACAGGACTTACAAATCACAAAGGGTAAAGATACCACAAAAGTGGTGAAGCATGTGGTGCTTCGTAGAAATATAAAAATCTCGCTGAATTTAGCCTTCCAGTGGCAACTCCATTCTGGCTCCTTGAATCCTGACATATTCTTTGTACAACTTAGACTGCTGCCTTGTCTAACTCCTGCTCTCTCTTACTGCATGGGCAGAATGTATGACCTCTCTTTGCCATAACTATAAATTCCTAAGAGGCCCAAAGAGATTATTTGTTTCCTTCCGTTTCTTTGTGATCTCTCGTGGTGCCTAGGGCTCCGAACAAATTGGGCACTCAATAAAAGCTATTAATTGTCACATTCACTATGGGGATCTCTCATATTCCCAGCATCTGACACCTGCATAAACAGTTCTGTCTATGAAAACTCACTGGACCGATATGCTGGAGATGTGGCAGTGGTGCGGGGGGAGCTGGGGGAGCAGGTTGCGCACTGTTACACTTTGCCAGCGGCCAAATGCTGCTAGGCTTTGGGTATGTCAAATTTTCAGAGAGAAAAACATTTTGGTTGCATTAATAAAGTCATATTAATTATGTTAATTCACTTAGAGATGCCTGTCTGGGTCAATTTTATTACTAACACAGAAAATTACTTAGGAAGTCCTATGACAAATGTTTCTCTGAAATGAATTGAGAATATAAAGTCATATTCGTTCTTTGTCCCCATAACATATATTCATGTTGCTGAAGTGTCAGACTCCATAACAACCCATTTGCAGTAATTCTGCCGGTGCATAAGTTAGTGCTACATTTAACAACTCTCGATGGTGTGAGGTGCCCACCTCCTAATCACATTCGTCATTCTTTGGCATCCCTAACCATATTTGACATCAAATAAACACAACAGAGGTTTACCAGTCATCAATAATAAACTGAGAGCAAAGTAAAGAGCTTTTGTACTATAGGGACAAAAGGATAGGATCTGAAGCCCAGGAGAAAAGAAAAAATCAATTGTGGGCCACATAAAGAGACTCCAACCTAATTTGAGCTTTAGCATTGTTTGAACTTTGTTTGTTTCTGGAAAGAAAAGAAAAACACTATAATTAAAATAAATTATAGAGGACTTGCAAGTTTATCAAAAATGCAATAATTGATTTAAAAAATAATTCAGTTATATATTATAGCCAATTAATGGAGAAATACAGAAGGATGAAGTAAGAACTAGCACGAGGAGAGGTTTTTTAAAAGGCACAGAAAAAAAGAAGAGAGACTCAGAGGAATACAGAGTCAAACAAAATGTTTTCATAGAATAGTTTTATTTCGTAGCCTATATGAAAATTCTTCCCAAATCATTTAGAACTTTTTGTATTCTTCAGATCACAGGGAAAAAAGCAAATTCCAACCCTTGGCACATAGTCCATTAGAATAAGAAACAATGAGTCATATGTAGAAATTGAATGCTGAAAAGCAAACTATTTTAGCATTTGTAACAGTGCTAATTGTATTATTGAGTTATAATGGCAAATGTTAACACTTGATTAGAACAGCAATAAGTTAATTATTGAGTGTATGGAAATATATCAATCAAGACAAGTACTAGAATGCAATTAGAGAAAGAGGATAAAATTGGCTTGGAGTGAGTCAAGAGTTACTAAAAAGTAAAAGCAAAGAAAATCCAATTAGAGGAATAAGTAACAGTAAAAGCAAACTTAATCATTAACATTTCCCTAGATTCTACAAAGTTCTATAGTGAAGAAAATAAAAAAATAGGATGCAGGGAAGGGCCAAAATTATTCTTAAATGTCTTTCAAAGAGTTTGTATCCTAAAAATAGGAAGCGAGAAATATCAAGAAGAAAGCAATGCTAAAGCAATGAAACTTAGACATATTTACTGTGTTGTATGTAAAAGAAAGGCCCGTTCCCTGAAACCACCACTAGACCTGTCCCACTTCTCCATGACTTTATCTGGCCAATGCATGCTGTCCTGGGAACACCCTTCAAAATCGATACTATATTAATACAATTTTAAAGGTAATATATGGACACGAAGGTTAGGACAGAGATGAAAGGACATTAGAGGAAGCATCATAAAAACAAGACCATGACAATCAGAGTGACCAGAGGCATAAGAGGCATATCCAGAAAAGTTACCCATCCCTCTCTCCCCTCTGCCAGTTATTGCCATTGACTATACTTCTCTGCACTGAGCAACTTGTTTGAATCCAAGGCAATTTGGGCTTAACCAACTGACTTAGTACCTTCTCATCCCCTGTGATCACTTTGTTAATTTATAATTACATACATTATTCAATCACAATGTCTAGAGAGAACCTTTGACTTAAGATTTTAAACATCAATAAGGTTGATAATCAAATGATATCATTTTGACATAGTGTTGAGTCTATCTGAAAAATTAACAAACAAATGTGATCCAATTCTTTTAAAATCTAACTACAGATGGCAGTCTTCAGACTCTGTCCTCCCGTTCCCATCTGTGTTTTGTCTCTTTATTTCTTATCCTCACCCCCAACTCCAAGTGCCGCACGTCGCTGGCTGGCTCTGGCAGGTGGTGTCCCATACGGGGAACACTCTCTCTGCGAGGGCCTTTGGTAGCATTTGGTGAGCAGGGACTCGGTGAAGGACGCTGCCCATGAGAGGACATCTGCTACAGAAGAAAGGTAAGTGGGGCAGGGAATGTAATTAACGGGAGTAACAAATATGGGACAAGGAAATAGTCGTATGTTGTTTGTGCAAGTATTAAAGAGTATGCTTCGGGCTCGAAGCGTTAGAGTGGGAAAGAAACAATTAGAAAATTTCTTGACTTTTGTGGAAGAAGTGTGCCCTCGGTTCCCCGAGGAAGGGACTGTTAATTTAGAAACTTGGAGAAAGGTAGGAGTTAAGCTTCAGGACTACTATACTGCACATGGTCCTGAGTGAGTGCCCATGGACACTTTTTCTTTATGGAATTTGATTAGAGACTGCTTAGATCCCAGACATGAGGGCCAGCCCTATCTATGGGTGCAGGGGATCTGGACCCCTGTCCTGAATCTATCACTGGCCTCAATGATGATCAAAGCTCACCCCCTTTACCTGCAAATCCTTATCAAGAAGCCAAAGGTCTTCAGGCCAAACCATGACCTTTTCGTGCGAGTCTAGGATATTTTTAGGAGGGGCCTTTGATTCTCCTGTAACCCATGCTGATCCTATCACTTGAAAATCTGATTCTCCTGTGTGGGTTGATCAATGGCCCCCAAATCAAGAAAAATTAGCTGCCACTGAACAGCTGGTACAGGAACAGCTAGATAGTGGCCATATAGCCCCTTTAAACTCCCCCTGGAATTCCCCTATCTTTGTTATCAAAAAGAAATCAGGCAAATGGAGATTGCTCCAAGACCTCAGGTGGGTTAATGCAACTATGGAACTCGTGGGAGCTTTGCAGCGTGGCCTTCCAGCTCCTATGGCTATTCCAGCTCATACTTTTAGAATTATTATTGATTTAAAAGATTGCTTTTACACTATTCCTCTTACACCTCAGGATTGTAAACACTCCACCTTCAGTGTTCCTTCAACCAATTTCAAGCAATCCATGACAGGTTACCATTGGTTAGTATTGCCCAAAGGCATGGCTAATAGCCCCACTCTGTGCCAGAAATATGTTGCAAATGCTTTGACCGCTACCAGAGCCAAATACCCTTCTGTTTATATTATTCATTATATTGATGATATCCTCATGGCTCATGCTGATGAAGGGTTTTTGTTTGCACCCACCTTATTCTTACCTAGGATATCAGTTGCATAAATACCACTTTGACAATCAGGGAATTCAGCTTCATAAAGATTGTCTAAAGACTCTAAATGATTTTCAAAAACTTTTAGGAGATATTAATTGGATTCAGCCTTATTTAAAGATAACTACAGGAGACCTTAAGCCTCTTTTTGATATTTTAAAAGGAGACTCTAATCCTAATTCCCCTCGACAGTTAACGCCTGAGGGACGGCAGGCTCTGCGACTTGTAGAACAAGAATTGTCTCACCAACAAGTGCCTTATGTTAATTACAGTTTGGAGTGGGCTGGTTATATCCTACCCACCTCTCATACTCCTACTGTGGTCCTTTATCAAGGGGGACCATTAATGTGGCTGCATTTACCTTCTACTCCCTCTAAGGTTTTAACCCCTTACTATGAAAAGGTTGCTACTCTAATTCATATGTTACGCTCAGAATCTTGCAAGCTATTAGGTAGGGAGCCGCACCTAATTTGTGTCCCTTTTACCCGTCAACAACAGGACTGGTTGTTTCAGCATAGTGATTCTTGGGCAATAGCCCTAGCCAATTATCCTGGAAAAATTGACAATCATCACCCCCTGATAAGATATTGCAATTTGCCAGCTTGCATCAATTTATTTTTCCAACCAAAGTATCTTCTAAACCCCTTGATAATGCCATCTTAGTTTTTACCAATGGCTCTTCCAACGGTGTGGCGGCTTACACTATTCTTAATCAAACAAGAGCTTGGTATACTGGTTCTTCTTCCGCTCAAGAAGTTGAATTGCAGGCTGTTTTTTCTGCTTTACAAGCTGTCCCCAGTAAGCCTGTCAATCTATACTCAGACAGTCATTACGTAATTAGAGCTC
>CAUYRT010028146.1:0-33010 GCA_963574885.1 Lepilemur ruficaudatus | reverse complement strand
TGTCACCTCACTTCGAATAATGGGTTCAAGCTTAATCCAGGATAATACAAGAGGTGCTAACTCACTGTCATTTCTTAAAATTGAGTAATATTCCATTGTGAACATATACCAGATTTTAACAATCTACTCATGAATTGACGGGCACTATGGGTTGTTCCAAAAATCGCCTCCAAAAATAAACTCTCTATCATCACCAACTGATAGCAACCTACTTGATACGATTAATCTGACAGAGGAAGATTTCCGAATATGGATTGTTAGAAAACTCAATGGCATAAAAGAGAAAATTGATACCCAACATAGAGAAACCATAAGAATGATTCAGGAAATGAATGAAATATTTTCCAAAGAAATTAAATTGATAAAGAAGAATCAAACAGAAATCCTGTAAATGAAGGAAATATTCAGAGACCTCCAAAACTCAATGGAAAGTCTTAAGAACAGGATATAATTCTTATAACTCTCAACCTGCATGACTCAGTCCTAGAATAGGATTTAAGTAAAGAAATCATAGTCTGTTCATCTTAAATACATTTATTAAAATTAAACATTTTGCTTGTCTCTCAAACTCCATGAGCTATATTTTAACAACGCTTATTAAAATTCCCTTTATAGGTTCCTACATACATTCCACAAACACTGCACACATCATAGGTGGGTGCCTCTATAACTTCCTCAGATGTTTCCATTTTGAAAAGTTCCTATCAGCTTCCTCCACCCAAAGAACTTCTCTTGTCTTTCACTTATATAATTATATGGCAAAAATATATATTTGTGTATGTATACATATATGTGCATAAATATATGATTTTGCCATATAATTCCATTAAACTGTGGTAAAAGATAGCTTTACAAGTTTCTTGTTTTGTATTGCACCCTTTATCTGAGGGGAGTATATGTGTGTGTATATGAGAGAGAGACAGAGAAAGTAATTAAACTTTTGAATTACTATATATGAATTCATATATGTCTAAAATGCTTTCTTTTAATGTTAATTTTTCTAAGTAGATGGATCAATATTAAAAATAAATTTGAAATTATTATCCTTTGCTTTCTAGCATGCTGTGTTAAAATGAGGAAATCTCATGCCAATCTGACTCATTGCTTTCACACAGTTTTTACTTTAATTTTTTTCTTTTATATTAGATATTTTGTTTTATTTTTTGCTCTCCATTTTATGAATTTTGGTTCTAGATTACTAACTTTATAATCACCTCTACTAATTTTATTACTAACTTCTTGTAAGAATTTAATTTTTTGAGAAATATTTTTCATAATCAAAAAGTTTTGAAATTGTGTATATAATTACCAAATTTATGTAAAGGGAAGTTTAGAAATATTTTTAAGTTCTTTCTGTTATTTGATTTATGCTATTTTTTCTGCCATCAGCTGCTTTATTTTGTTCTTTTTTTATTCTTATATATTGTCAAATTGCTGGCAAGAATTGAATATCTGATCACATACATTATAAATAAATGAGTTTTTTGTGTCAGTGGTATAGCGATGAGCTTGGCTGCCTTCTGTAAATAAATTACTGTAAATATAAATACAATGTGATTTTAAAATCTGATATGTTTTGTTCCAGTAATAAGCTTCTATCATAAATTAATCCTAATTTTCAGCTATTTTTCTCTAAAATAAATAGTGTTTTCTCTGACAAGCTTCAATTATGAATGTGAGGATATGAAGGACCTAAATATCCTTTGCTATTTTTTTTTTGTCCTGTAGATATATTTTCTGACTTTTTTCTCCTCAACGCCCCAACTGTCTTCAATTATATTCAATTAGTTTTCTGTTTTCGAGGGACTCTTCAAAATTTCTAGTCTACTGATGGTTAATTTTCTTTTCCAATGTTGTTTTAGAATTTTTCTTTTAAAATATTTTACTAATTGTTTCTTTTCTGGATCATTGATTTTTCCCTTTTTCTTAAGAAATGCTAAGGTTTGCCAAGAAGAAACAATTATAATCAAATATGACTTAAAAAAAAAAAAGCAAACAGCTAGAGAGAGTGATTTATTACCCTTAACCAAAGGATTCTTATAGTTTCAAAAAGATAATTCCTTATTTCTTTTAATTTTAGATGATCAATGTTTCCTAACATATTAGGAAATTCATGTTTTCCTAATACGTTTATTTGTTTGCTTGCCATTTGTTCTTTAGCCACTGAGTGGTCTGTTGAATATCACATGGAAAGTAACTATAATATTGCTTCAGCAACTGATCACATAATTCCAAGGTAGAATATTAATCTTCACTTACTCTGAAGACTCCAATAATATGACTGGTTTAATCAGATTTACATATTCTAACAAACTTGAAGATTTCTGTGTTAAATATTGTTAGATACTTACATCGCACAAGTCTGTTTAAGCTCATCCTCGATACATAGGGTTTGAAAACCCAGAAACTACTATTTATTTACACACTAGCTTGTCAACAGGATTCTGGGTCATATTTCTCCAAGGAGAAGCACTTGCTCAAGATCAAGAAGTCAGAACAGAAAGCAAACCCAGGATACTTTTCATGCCGTGGCAGCAGATGTTAGCTGAGGGCAAACATTTAATATAAGGTTAACAGAAGCCTCGGGACACATTTTTCAAATCCCTGTTTCAATATTGCAGGCAACCGAGAAAACTATTAGTAGCTTCCTGCAATGTTTACAAAGCCAAGAGTAGTTCTCCCTGATTTCACTTCCCAAAACTTTTCATCTGTTTTATAAACATATATACTTTTTGTTAAGTCCTATCCTGGAAAAAAAAATGGAGAAATTTCTGTTTGTAGAAAAGTTGATTGATACGATATCTTAAACATATCCTGACCTAATTGTTTATTGGTTAATCCATGCACAGCTGTAATCACCCTCACAATCGCTATACAACAAGAATGGAGCAGAAGAAAATAGATATTGGTTGGACTTCTGGATTGAGAGGAAAAAAGGAGAAAAAAAGCCTGGATTTGGCTTCTACAAATTGTAACATTGAGTTGCTTTATAAATGAACATGCAACAGTTCTTTGACCTGTGCAGAAAGTAGATGGATCTTGGAGAATAACTGTCTTATTACCATTTAAATCAGAAAGTGACTGATTGTTGTTCTAGATATTGTATATTTATAGAAAAATATTAATTCAGCCCTGAAATGTAGTATAAGTCTGTTCACCAAAATTTGCTTTTATTCCCTCTCTACATCAATTGTAGAGATTGATGCTAAAAGCAGTTTGAGTCTTACCTTGCAGGATTAAAAGTACAACTTAACATTATTGTCCCAGGGTTACACAGACTTCTGCTCTCTTCCAAGAAATGCTTTGAGCATGGTCCTCAAACCTACTTACAAAGTATTTCCTGTAACTATCATTTTTGAGTGGGGATCAGAACAAAAGAAGGCTTGGCAGCAAGTCCAGACCACAATGAAAGATGCACTTCCACTTGGGACTTAAGATCCAACATACCCAATAATACTCAAAGTTACTGTATCAAATACAGATGATATATTGAGCCTCTGGAAATCAGTGGGAGAATAACAGCATAGACATCTAGGGTTTGGGAGCAAGTCCATATCCTCCTTGGAAAATAGCTATTTTCCTTTTGAGAAATAGCTCTCAGCTTTTATTCAGCCCTGGGAGAGACTGTGAGGACATCCAATCATATGCAAAATCTCTGTGAAAAATATAAATTTTGCATAAAGCCCCTAGAATTCCGTTATAAAAGAGAAACAGTGCAGAACTCTAGGCTTTGAGATTAAATTCATGTCTTCTGCTAATAACTATTGCTCTTTTAAAAAATAGCCCTGCACTTTCTATCTAACCCTGGTAGTCACTATAAACCTAATAATAGGAAATCAACTAATCATGTAAATTGAGAAGCTCATCATAAATTGGCTGTTATGTTTTCCACCAAACTACAAGCATGTGCTATGGAGAAGCAATCTATCATCCAGTGAAAATGGTATATAAAAGATTAGACTCAGGCAAGTTTGAAAGATGAATATATGCTATAAGAGCTCGTGGCTCATAATACACCAATACCAACCCTCGTGACATTGTCCATCTTCCTTAATACAGACCTATGGTCCCATAGATAGTATCTGATGGCCCATTGACTAAAGATGAAAAAGGATGTTCCTGGATTATAAATGATCTATATGATTTGCCAATTCTAAATGGAAATAGATAGATGCATGCGTACATGCTAATCCAGAAGTGTCTCTGAAGAAAAACAGTGGAGATTAGTTTTTCCAGTAGAAATTCAAGTAGTAAATTTGTTTTTACGAAATATATAATGATAAATAAATAAATAAATAAATAAATAAATAAATAAATAAATAAATAAATAAATAAAATTAGGAAGAGGACTGAGGAAGAACCATTTGCATGGAATTCCAAAAGTGGCTAGATTGTGAAGATATTTGTGTTGAATTTGTATATTCATCAAAGATCATCTTCTATGATGAGGAGGATTTAAATAATTGGGTGGACAAAATGATGTGTACTGTGCCTATAATTTCAGTCTTTTTTTTTTACCTACCCTGTGCTTACACAATAAAACCATGTAGAATATTCATGATGCAGCAAAAAAATAATAATAATAATCAATGAAATGAACACAGAACAGACAATATGTACAGTAGAAGAAAATGTTTGCAGACTATGCAACTAATAGGGGACTAATTTCCAGAATTTACAAGGAAACTTAAAAACTGAATAATAGCAACAAAAAATAAAGAACACCATTAAAAGGGAACAAAGGATATGAATAGATATTTTTCAAAAGAAGACATACAAATGGCCAAAAGGTATATGAAAAATGCTCAACATCACAGAAATGCAAATTGAAACCACAATGAGGTATTATCTTATATGAATGAGAATGGCTATTATTAAAATGTCAAAAAATAGCATGTTGGAGAGGATGCAGAGAAAAGAGAATGCTTATATACTATTGGGAATGTAAATTAGTAAAACCTTTATGGAAGACAATGTGAATATTCCTCAAAGAACTAAAAACACAACTACTATTTGATCCAATAATCCCATTACTGGGCATCTACTTAAAGGAAAAGAAACCATAATATTAAAAAGATATCATGTATGCACTTATATATTTATTTGAATATTATACATAATAGCAAAGATATGGAATCAACCTAAGAGCTGATCAACAGATGACTGGATAAAGAAAATGTGGCATATGTACATAATGGAATACTGCTAAGTCATAACAAAGAATGAAATACTGTCTTTTACAGCAACATGGATGGAACTGGGGACCATTGTCTTAAGGAAAATAGCTCAAAGTCAAATACTGCATGTTCTCACTTAGAAGTAGGAGTGAATTAATGTATGCACATGGACATAGAGTATGGAATGATTGGAGACTCAGAAGGGTGAGAGGGAAGGAGGTGATGAGAAATTACTTCATAAGTAGAATGCACATTATTGGTGTGATGGGTACACTAAAAAGCCCAGACTTCATCACTGCACAATATAGCTATGTAACAAAATTGCACTTATACATTTTAAATTTTTACAAATATAAAAAAATATTCTTCACTCTAGTGATGAATGGAACCGTGATTATTTCTGACCTGATTATTTTTATATCAAGCATCAAACTCTCAATTGCAGAGAAAAACACCGTTCTCTGTGTGGAACCATTTCTTTGTGGTAGACTGATTGCATTGGAACCATTATATCATGGAGGGTGCAGTTATTTGGTCTCACAGGAACAGAAATATATTGTGGATATAAACTTACCTTTCCTGCATACAATGCTTTTAAGTCTATCATCTGTGAACTTATCGACTGCCTCATTCACTATTATGGTATTCTGCACGATTGCTTTTCATAAAGAAACAGATATTACAGCATGAATAGTAGAGCAAAGGGCTCTGGGCCATAGAATTTATAGGTCTTAACACATGCCTCATTAGCCATACACAGCTAGTGTGGTGGACAAGAACATGCCTTTTGAAGACTCAGTGTGTGCCAGTTATAACACAAGTTATAAGCATGGGGTTCTATCATATAAAATCCAGTATATCCTTTGAATCAGCAACCAGTATATGGTGCAGACTATTAATCTGGAAATGAAGTAGCGAACGTGCAGTAGTTTCTCTCATGATTATACCTACTATTGCACTCCATTTTCTCCCTTTCATTTCCATAGGTATCAGCCCTGCTGGTGTAGAGATCCTGATTTTTAAGAAGAATGTTTACTGAGGGGATACAACATTGTTCCATTGAATTGGAAATTGAATTTGCCACTCAGCCACTAATTTTCTTTCTTTCTTTTTCTTTTTTTTTTTAATGATATCAAACCAGCAAAGGAGAGGGTTACTTGATTGGCTGGGTGATTGATTAAGATTACAAGGGGAATAGCATTGCTGTTATTCAATAGGGGGTCTAGGAGGATTATGTCTGGAATCTCTGCAGGGTGCCTCTTAGTACTTTAATGTTGAATAGTAAAAGTTAATACAAAATTACAGCAAAGGAACAAAGGAAGGACCATTAACAACTCAGTCTTTTTGGGAATGAAGATTTTTCTCATTCCAGCAAGTAAAAATATAGACCTTCTGAGCACTTACCTAAGAACAAAGGAAATAATCAATGGGCAGTGGCAGCCCAACTATAGATTTATGAACATATACAGGAAGGAGGATTGTACCTCTCATGCATATTTGAGTATGCTGCTTATATGTGTGTTTATCTCTATCTATGTGTTTATATTTTAGGAATTTTTTTTTCTCTTTTTCTAAGTATCTTATACAAATATCATTGTTAGTAGTTATTTTATAACTTAGTCTGTAGGTAAAAAATTTTCAAATGGGACTGTGAATGAATGGGAGAAGCAGCTAACATAACCACAAGGTGGATACTGTGACTGTCTCCCAGATAATGAGTGAATGTGGAAACTTTGTATCATTTGGGGGTAAGTGCAAGAGTGATTTTGTTTGTACAAAGGAAAATTGTAGCCTGTTAAGAAAAATCTTGTTAAGAAAAAGTTTTTGTTGTTACAATATTTGTGGATGCTGTGATAGATGATTACCTATTGGCTCTCACCTTTAAATCTATGCTACTACTTAACATATTCCAGCAATGCTAGTGATGGGACTCTGAAAACCACATTTCTACTTTATTGGCTAGATCCCTTTTAGGCTCTGCCAACCCAAATTTTAGAGAAAGAAAGGATAAAGTAAAAGAAGGGACTTGCTTCTTACTTTTTGCTTCCTATTGCTATTGTTGTTACAGTCACCCCTGAAATGGTTCTCACCTTGGCAATGATACCCGAATCCAGTAAAAGCAGTCAATTTCACTTTTCAGGTTTTTCACATGCTCAGAAACAGCCTTGCTGCATCTCTTCACAGACAGTAGGGTAACCAGCTGTTCTTTTCAACCCCTTGGACACCCAAGGTCTGAGACCCTACTCCATAAGTTCAATTCTCAGTTTTAAGAATCTCATAGCCATCCCTTTGTTTCCTCAGACATAGGGGTGCTGGCTGCTTCCTGCAATTAACTCTACAAAATCTCACTTTCATCCTATGCACTTTTTCAATTCTCTAATGCCTAGTTAATCATTTTATATCAAATTATCTCCCATTAAAATAATTCATGTGATTCCTGATTGTTGTCTGGACTCTAAATGATATAGACATTATACTAAGTATTGAAAGTATAATGGATGAGGCAAAGTTCCTACCAGCAGGGTCACAATGAGGGAAGGAGGGGATAAGTAAACTTGGAATTACTATAGGTGTGCTGTGCAAAATCTTTTTTTTTTTTTTGTGAAACCCCACAAGTAGTTAAAAAAATACTGAAATATATCAATTTTTCTCAGTGTTGCACTGTTTTTTCTCCCTAGAACATTTCATTCATTTATTTACTCATTCATTCCATTGACATTTATATATTATTAATATATAATATATAATATTTATATATCATAGTATATAATATTTATGTATATTCCCAGTATATATCTGCAGGACTACTGGGCGGGCACAAATTTTTAGTTAAAAAAAAGAAAGAAAGAAAAAAGAAAATCAATAAAAGAAAATGTTTCTGCTCTCATGTAGCTTGTTATCTATAGCAGTGACAGATATTAAACAAAGATTGAGAGAGATCTATAATTACAAACTCTGATACAACAAACATTGTGAACTAAAAACACAGGGAACTAGGGAAAAAACTACTATAGATAAGTTTTACCTATTCCAGTGAGTCAGGACAGTTTGTTCTGATGAAGTGACACCTGAGATGAAATTATAAGCTTCAATGGAATGTAATTATAAGAAAAAAATGTAATGAAAAATTATCCCAAGCTTAGAAGAAGAGCTTTTGCAAAGTTGAAAGGGGGCACAACTAAGTCTAGGAAGTGAAAGCAAGACATTAACACTCTCTCTACACCTTCCTTTCTTCTTGCTTTCACTTAAGTATTACTTAGTTATTTATTTTTACCCCCAGCTTTATAGAGATATAATTGGCACAAAAAATGCTGCGTATGATTAATATATACTATTTTCTGAGTTTGGACGTATGTGTGTATGCAAGGTATCATCATCACAAAGTAACAAGTATAAGATCACCACCAAAAATGTCCTTGTGTCCCTTTGATTTTGTTGTTTTGTTTTTAATTTTTTTTCTTTATTGAAGTATACTTTACATATCATGCCTTTACTCCACTTTAAGTGTACAATTAAACAATTTTCAGTGAATTTACTGAGGTGTACAGTTAATCACATAAATTAGTTTTTGAGGAATTTCTTTCCCCTATTGAGACCCCTAGTTCCGCTCCCCAACTACTTTTCAAGCATGTCCCACCCCTCCACAGTGCCCACCACATTGTTTTTAATTTTTATTTATTTATTTTTGTTCTATGGTAAGAACACTTAACATTAGATCTTTTATTTTTTTAAAAAACTGAGTGCACAATAGCATATAGTTATTTGTAGGCACTGTGTCGATAACACATTTCTGGAACTTACCTTGTAAAAGTTCATACTCATTGTAAAAAAAACTCCCTATATCTCCTTTCCCCTAGTAACCACCAGTCTATTGTGTATGTATACAAGTTGACTATTTTAGAGGACTACTGTAAGAGAAATCATGTATTATTTGTCTTTCTGTAACTGACATTTCGCTTAGCATTATGTCTTCCAGAACCATCCATGTTGTCACAAATGTTATAATTTTATTCTTTTTATTAGGCTAAATAATGTTTCATTGTGTATATATACTTTACTTTTCTTTAACCATTTATCAACTGGTGCACATTTTTATTGTTTCCATATCTTGGCTAATGTGAATAATGATGCAATGAACATGGGGGTGCAGATATGACAGATATCTAGTGCAGATTTTCATCTCAATTATTTGGATATATTTCCAGAGATAAGTTTGCCGGATCATATGAAAATTGCCAAATTTTCATAGAAAGAGAGAAAATAATCCTAAAACTCAAGTGGAACTCCAAAAGACCCCAATGGCCAAAGCAATCTTGTGGGGGGAAAAGCTAGAAACATACTTTCTGATTTTAAAATATATCATAAAGTTATAGTAATTAAAACAGCATAGACTGTCATAAATGCAGACACATAGAACAGTGGAATGGAATAAAGAACAGAGAACACATTCATGCAAATATAGTCAACTAATCTTTTACAAAAGTGCCAAGAACACATAATGGGGAGGGAACAATCTTTTTAACAAATGATGTTGGGACAACTGGATATCCATCTGCAGAAAAATAAAATTAGACTCTTCCCTCGAATTATATACAAAATTTAATTCAAAATGGATTAAAGACAAATGTAATACCTGAAAGTATAAAACTCCAAGAGAAAAATATAGGGAAAAATATCCTTGACATTGATCTTTATAGTGCTTTTTTTTGATATGACACTAACAACACAGGAGACAAAAAGAAAAATAAACAAGAGGGACTACATCAAACTAAAAAGTTTCTGCACAGTAAAGGAAAGAATCAACAAAATAGAAAAGCAAACTATGGGCCAGGTGTGGTGACTCATGCCTGTAATGCCAACAATTTGGGAGGCCGAGGTGAGAGAATCACTTGAGACCAGGGGTATGAGACCGCCTGGGAAACATAGTGAGACCTTATCTCTATCTAAATAAATAAATAAGGAAAAGCAAACTATGGAATAGGGAGAATATTTGCAAACAATATATCTGATAAGGTGTTAATATAGTTGGAGCACTTGTCCTCTCCAAATCTCCTGTTGAAATTTAATCTCCAGTGTTGTGGGTGGGGCCTAGTGGAAGATATTTTGATCATGGGGTCAGATTCATTGTGTATGGCTTGGTGCCCTCTCCAGGATAATGAGTGACTTCTCACTCTTAGCCCACACAAGATCTGCTTGTCATATTAAGCCTGGCACGCCACCCCCTGACATACACACCCTCTCTCTTGCTTTCTCATTCACCATGTAACACGTTTGCTCTGCTTTCCGTCATGACTATAACCTGAGATCCTCACCAGAAGCAGATGCTGGCAACACGCTTCTTTTATAGTCTGCAGAACCGTGAGCCAAATAAAAAACTCTTCTTTATAAATTTCCCAGCCTCAGGTATTTCCTTCATAGCAACACAAAATGAACTAAGACAGAGGTTAATATCTAAAATATATAATTAAATCACACTTATAACCCTGACTTAAGCGTTACAAAAGTGATCCTTGTAACCAAAAACATGTGTATCCCCATAATACTTTGAAATAAAAATGTAGATAATTAAAACATAAAAAATATGTAACCCAATTCAATAATTGCTAATTATACATAAATACTAATATAAAAGCAATGGGTAATCGTTAAAATAAATATAAATAATAAAATATCATATAAATATTTTTAATTAAAATATGAATAATAAATTGAAGCAATGTAAAAATTGCATACACGATAAGGGTTACTCAAAGAAAAATATTAAACAGTTTGTAATCAGTAAAGAATAAATGGATTTTCACTTAAATGTTATCTATTAAATACTTCGAGATTGAGGCTAAGTACAACCTAGAAAATAATAATTAAGAGGTTCTTTGACGCAGACTTCTAATTCTAGATTTAAAAACAGCAATGCATTTGTAGTACAATTATAAATTTCATTTTCAATGGATTTCAATGGCTATCTGAGTGATAAGAAAGTGGGTGAAATTTCCATCACTCTTAATATTTTGATCTGGATTGGATATCCATATTTACCTCAGAAGGAGGATTTTTTAAAAAAGCCTTATAATTGACACATCTCTCCTTTCTTTTCCTACTATCTCCATTGTCTCTCCATATCACAGACTGAGGAGAGGAAGCCAACTCCAAGTCTGGAGTTAGGGCACGGATCCTTCAGTCTTAGGTGCCTCTGAGCCACTTATCATCTTAATCAGCTTTGAAAAGTTAATAATACAATCCCAGGCATCAGCTATGCCATGATGGCATAGTCTCACTACTCATTTCACCAGGTTATCATGTTGGGCTATGATCAAAGAGACGACGGTACTTCTGCATCTGTACTTTCTTTATTGACTCTTATTAGAATTATGCATACCACATCTAAATGCAAAGAAAGCATCTGGAAAACAAGATATATGTTTATTGAACTGCAAAGAAAAGAAAGTATAGAATGGAAAGGAAAAAGACTGGAAACCGAGAGACTGGTTAGAAAGTTATTAATAACAACAATAATATTTACTTTGATCTAAACATATTTCTTAATAGTTTGCATTTAATCCTGAAAATATTCCAAATAATTGGTTGTCAGTATTATTCCTACTTTGTAGGTGACCAAACGGTGATACTGAAAGTCACACAGTAAGTATGGGGGATGACGTTTCTATCTATATTCTTGAGCATTCTTAGAGAAGATGTTGTCCCGTGCTGTGCTAGTAGCTCTAGGGAAGGAAAAAGTGTAGAGACGTGAAGTGGTATAAGAAAATAAAATAATAAGTTTTGATGAGTGTCCATCTTTTGCTTTTATTCTTTCTCAGCCTTTTTACCATCATTCTCATGCAGATTTCAATTGAAGAGAGTGGTTTGATCTAGTGAATGTCTACTGAACGAATGGGCTCTTAATCTGTGGTAGTTGTTTTCTTAAATCTGAATTTTCCATTAATCAATATCTTCTTATAAACTCAATAAAATCTGAAAACCAGTAAAAATATTTCGTGGTATGCCAAGTATTCTGTATACTATTCAAAGCCAGAGAGCTTGTACCAGATATAAAAGTAAGCAGATTTACTATGAATTCAGTATTTGGTAGTGCAACTTTACAGGGACATCTCTAACTTGCTTATATTCTGATAATTCAAAGTGTTCACACTGACACATTTCATGATCTAAAGTAAAGTACCACTTCTGAAAAACTAAAATCAATATATCAAGTACTTTTAAAAATTGTGAGAGCAGTTCACTAGTTTAACAATTACCACTGCTATATTACATGATTATCCAAATTAAATCACTTAACCACTTGTCATGGTTTCTAACCTATAAAATGTGATATTACGAGTTGTGAGGTTGTTATACTCTGACAATATTAAACAATTATCATATTCGAGCTAATTAGCTTTATTTATTTCTGAAGAATAAGGAGTGAGTTATTAACATGCAGAAATCTGCAGAAGGACATGACTCACAAATAATTCATGAATAGTAGAAGCAAAGAGTGACGGAAAAGTGTCTCTGTTTGCCTGACATAATACAGTCATAACAAGAGTACCAGTGTAACATGTTTTCAAAGTGTTATCTTTTAAGGGAGTCAGATAATAAGAATTAGTTTCACAGTGCAATAATCCTCAATCTTGTTATTGTTGTTTTTACTGTGTTTCCATCAGTTTCTACTGGATTATTTATCTAATATTTCATAAAAAATGTATTAAAGAAGAGGACTAGACACTTTTAATCTCTGAAGCATTTGAATGGTAATTTCTTTACTAAAAACATATATATTTTTAATATATGTACACCAGACACATTACTGGGAGCTGGATATACAGACTGTAAAAGAATAGTCCTGATTTATGATTCATAGAACTTATTGTCTATGTGAGAAATAGACATATAAGTAAGTAATAAAGCACAGGAATAAATATGTAAATAGAACAGATGGTACAGACTCTGATGCTGTAATAGAAACTGCAGATATTTGAAAATGTAGGGAGTAGGGGATTATTTACATAGGGTGGCCATAAAAAGGCTTTCTGTGGAGAAGAAACTAAAGGTAAAGATTAGAACATAGGAGAAACCTGTGATGAGGCGTGTAAAGAAAAAGATATTACAAGAAAATAGACTAGCATATAAAATACTAGAAGAAAGGAGAATGCCACATAGAAAAATTGTGTGGACTTTAGGGTGACCAAATCTCAGCAAGTACTAGATGACAAAGAAATGAAGCACGTGAAACAGGCAGCTTTAATCCTGTAGGCCTTTTTGTCTATAGTAAGATAGTTAGCATTTTATTTGTTATTAATGGAAATTTTTGAAGAATCACATATGTGGTATAATATTGTTTTCTTTGTTTTCTTAAAAAAATAATTTCTCCTTTGTGAAAACTAACTCAGAAAAGTTAATATGGGAAGCTGAGAAAGGAGTGGTCTAGTATTCAAAAGGTAATAAAAGGACCCATGAGGTGACAAAGGAGAAAGAAAATGAAGAAATATTCATACTCTTTTATGAAATAATGGACTTAGAAAAAAAAAGATGAGGGAGAGATCACAATGAATAGCAAGGATTATAACCTGAGGGAAGTAGTAGCATGGGGAATCCATTCAATCATACTAAAAAATATTTAAGGAAGGACATTCTCTTCAGAATTTATTAGGTTTACGTTGTCTCTTACATTGATGAAAGATGTCATCACATAGGTACTTAGAAGAGAGGCTTGGGGGTTGTCAACAAATTGCATGTAATTTAGAGACACTTCAAGGAAATGAAGGTGAGATAACAGAGTGAGATAGAAAAGAGGGTACAAGAATAAACTGTGGATAGAGAAGGAGGAAATAGTGAAAGACTTAGAGAAAGAGAGCTCAGAAATGCAGAAAGAAAACCCAAAGTTTGTGTGGTGACACTAAAATCAAGAGAAGAGGGCATCTTTAGAAAGACAGATGACCACTCCGTAGCAGTCACATCGAGGTTAAATAAGGTAAATACATTAAGGTTCTGTTGGACTTGACAATATGGAAGTGATTGGTGCCATATATAACAATTAGTGTGTCAGTGTGGAATAGAAAGCAGACTTGAAGAATAAATGAGAATGAGGCACCGGATGTGTTTGTAGACAACCCTCTAAGAACTTTGTAAATATTATCAGATAAATTGGTTACCACCTGAAAAGGAATGAGAGGTTATTGGAGTTAGTTTTAAGGATTAAAGATGGTAATTAAAGTTCTATCAATCAGTGAAGTAGGTAGAGTATCAATGAGAGATGAGACTGAAGGAGTGAGTCTTTGAAGATATGAGAGAAGAGAACCAAGTTTAACATGATAGCCAGCCTTTGACAAGAGGAAAGTGCACGCATAGGTTATAACAGGAGGTTAGAAAACACGATGACTGCAGGTATGTTTGGAGATTTGGCAGTCAGAATTAAAAAGAGTATCTACGTGATAATTTCTTTTTTTTTAAACCAACTTTATTGAAGTATAATTTACGTACCATGCAATTAATCCATTTTAAGTGTACAACTAAATGATTATTAGTAAATTTACCAAATTGTACAGCTATTCACAGGAAATTTCTATTTTTTTAAGATTGCTTGAGCAAAGGTTCATCTGCTGAATATTACAAGCGAAGGAAATGGTAATTTTGGAAAGATAGGAAAGGTTGAAATGTTGAAACTGTCATTTTAGGAAGTAGTAAGGTAAACATTCCAGAGAAAAGTAAGCATTTCAGAAAATTTAGCTATGATTGTTTAGCAGTATTGAGGGGACATTTGAGGTTTGAAATTATTAAAGTATAGGCAGTCTGTCCCATTGAGTGATATTTTTCAGCAGTATTAATTGTGTACGTCTAAGAAATCAACAGTTTAAGTTAAATCAGGGGTATAGTGCTGCCAGGTGAATGTTAGATAAAGAGAATTAAGTTGCTTATGTATCTTAATAAAGTAATTGCAATTATGAATGATGAATAATGGATAATTAGCTGGAGAAGCAAGACTAGTAAGCATAAGGAGGCAGAAAGTGGTTAGAGACTGTTAGAATTAATGGATAACCATGATAATGTTAGGTAATCTTTGCAAACAGATCCTTCAACAGGTACACAGCAGGGTAGCAAGTTATAGTAAGAAAGGGAAAGGATAGGGATTTCAGAGATGGCAAAGTGTCAGTGAAGATAAATTTCAGAGAAATGGTCACAGAAATAGATGGCTTTGAGGGAGTAAAGGTAAAGGTCATTAGTAATAAGAAAGCCAAGAAAATTACATGTCAGGGGATTTAGATGATCAACCATGTGGATGCTCAAGAGATAATGATAACAGTCATTGAGTTGGAGTAGAAATGTGATTCTTCAATAAATGAAGGCAGGATCCAAGAGGTCGGAAATTATAGTATCCAAAAGTAGACTTGGTTTATTCATTAAGATATTGAAATATAAAATGCAAAAGAAACAGTAATTTGGGAGAGGGAGGTAGCATACAAATATTCTATAAGCAACTATGAGGGACACCAATCACAGACTCTTAGTCTTAATTAGAATAATAGAGTAATTATAATAATAAAAGTAAGCACCATTCAATGTTTTCTATGTGCAAATACGATTCTAGCTGCCTTAGTGTGTTGTTTAATTCAATCAACACAAAAGGAAAGTTAACTGTTACTGCTGCTAATTTGCAGATGTGGACACTGGGTGAAGATTGATGATATCGAGTAAGTTTTTCTCAAAATTTGTAAATAAATAAGTGTAGCTCAAGACTTTGAATAAGAATCTACTTGGCATCTACCGTATAATTCTTCCTCATACAAAAGTCATGTGAACTGTTGAAAAGAAAGGTAATGTAATAATGCTTAAATGCAGTCCGAACAAAGATTTAAATTTGGCAGAATCTAGATTATTAATGATTTAGCAGGCCCCTGAAGTCTTTCTACATTCTGTGATTTGTGTGCATTGATTATTATATAAATATTAATAATTTGAGATAATTTGAGTGAAGCTTCCAGGGTTTTGAATGTTGGAAGTTTCAATGAAGATGAGCAGGTGATCATGGTGTCTATTCTTAAATACTAGGTGCAAGGCCCTTGAGACAGAGGGATAATCACCTCACTTCAAAGCTGAATTCAGCATACCTCTAGTGAAGAACGGTCTGCAGGCAGAGCCGTTCGCTTTACCTTGAAGGTTTTGCAGTCTGGAAGGCAGTGGAGCAGGACTGCGTGAGAAGGGTAACATGCTCACAGAAGGCCTCAGCAGGATTGGATTTGGGGGCGGCAGGAAGGAGGGACAAAGAATGATGTACACCAAGGTTTCTCACCCTCAGCATTTTTGACATTTTGCACTGGAAAATTCTTTGTTGTGAGAGGCTGTCCTGTGCATTGTAGAATAGTTAGCTGCATCTCTGAAATATATCCACTGATGCTAGTTGGACCCTTCCCATAGCCCAGCTGTGATGCTCACAATGTCTCTAAATATTGCCACATGCCCCCAGTGGGACAATATTACCCCCCAGCTGAGAGCCTATGACATAGGCAAACATGGGAGGAATGTTTGGGAGCACAAGACACACAGATGACAATGAAAATTAGAAACACTTTGATGATATTGGATCATAGTACTGTAGCTATGTAAGGGGAAGATCAGAATTAATGAAATTTAGGTACTTATTTTAATCATCTTACAGTGCTGTGGTGTTTGAAATAGATGATATTGGGCTGCATGCTAAACTTGACCTGGTAATATTTAGGTTGCCATAACAATGGTAGGAAAATGCTTCAATTCAAGCAACATGTTGATATACTAGAACCAGTCACTGTAAAATGAAAGAGGTTTCCTTTCCTTATGTTCTGAGAGACAACAACAGCATAAATTCTTCTATGATTTAGATTTAAAAGAAGATTAAAGTAAGTTAAACTAAATAGGTAATAGAAAAACAATATTGTGCTTAATATATGCCGAGCATTTTTCTAAGTGATTTATGTATATTAATACATTAAGCCTGCAGCAGTCCTTTAAAGTAGACATTATTATTATTTTTCAGGTGAGGAACAATCAGAGAATACGAAAATCGGATTGATAGCAGTGACCAGGGGACACTCTGGGCAGTCAATAACAAATGTATAAAGGCTTAAGACAGACATTGGGATAAGATGCAAAATTAACATGCATATGATCTTAATAAGACTTGTAATCATGTGTTTCACTGAGGAAACAGTGGTTGAAATTATTTAATTCTTTTCAAAGTTTTTAATTATTATGAAATTGTTTAATGCTTGCAGGCTTATTAATTTAGCTTCTTAGTCAATTGGTCAAGATGTATGAAATGAAATGATAAATGCAATATTTTAATCACAATGGCTTCTTTTGCTATAAAGTTCAATATTAAGGATTCTGTACAATATATTAAATTGATTGAATCTATTGATTATATCCCCCATAACACCAGGAACAAATTAAGTGCCCAATGGGGCCAAAACAAATAAATAGTAACTTTGATCAAATTATTTTAAAAACAATCTACAATTAATATTATTTCTGTCCTAGCAGATAATGATCCATTTTCCTCTTGATTTGGAAAAGCAAATTTTACAACAGTTTATTTCAAATAGAAGCATATGAGCTATTAAAGTCAAATGAAATACACATTAATTTTCTAAAAAATCTTATACATATGAATGAGAGGCATTTTTGTAATTTCTGGATTCCCTATTTTACCAGTACCAAAACTAATAAGAAATGGTCAAAACAGAGAATTTGTTGAGCTTACAGATTGCAAATATTTGAGGGGAAAAAAATGTATATCTCATTTACTCAGTGAACAGTCTATAAATTGGACATTCACAGAGGCACAAGATCATTAACTATCCTTTCAGAAGTCAATTTTATGCTTCCTAAATTAGATCTAGAGCTGGGCTATTTTGGGACGGCAGGCTGGGAATAACATACAGATTCTGTGAAATCAGGTTTAGCCCATTTTCAGCAAAATCACATTCAATTCAATAATAACCACTGAAAATAAAGAAGCATCAATAAAAATAAGTTGCAAAAGACTCCTCTGTAGATGTCACTATTAAATTTTCAAAAAGTTTTATAGAATGAGGTTACAAATAATCATAATTGATCAAACATTGCCTCTGGAACTTGTCACAAAAAAAGAGAATCAGTGGAATTGCCTGTGTACTCGAGTTCAGTATAGTGCCCTCTATTTTGTTTTAAATTTTTCTTCTGTATTTAGGTGTGGTTTGCCTTGATTTTTTTCCATGATTGTAGCTATATAAAGTTTGAAAGTAAAAAGCTGTGTTTTAATAAAGAAGAATGCTGATTTTAAGGTCAGGTTTCCTTCAATCAGCTATAGGCACAGCACTATGATCATTTTAATATTCACCCTCTGTATCCTGATTAAAAAAAAAAAACATCATTTTGTATTCAAGTTCATGTAAAAGATCATGGAAACATGTATTCTTTAATCAAACTGATCACTTCTGTGTTTTGAAGTAATGCTGCTTTAATCTATCCTAGTAAAATCCTTTGGTCCTGAGCATGACTTTAAATTTATTTGGCACAATGTTTATAATATTCTGTAAGTGAAGTTCCTTCCACTGCTGTCTGTCACCTGACAGGGTAGTGATTATTATTGCAATTATACATTTATGTCTTCTGTAAGCACAATGCTACTTACATTACAATGTTAATATTTTATAATGAAAAAAGGAGAAAATTGGTTTATATGTAACATTTTGTCTAAAATTATGATATTAAAAAGGAATTCAATGATGTCTATTCTAGTTAATAAAAATAAATCTTGTTTTTAGATTACTACTAAAATGTTTTGCTATGTATTTTATGTTTAATTCAATTTTAAGGAAAGAATTATCTTGAGTCATAACAAGAGACAGGGCAAAAACAATCAGCAATAGTTATGAAGATCAGCACTAAAAAAATGTGTGAAAGTTAGAAGATATCCAACTGCTTAAAATGATTTGAGACTAAGAGGTAGGGGGAATTCAGGAGAGCCGGTGAGAAATAGCCTCCCATTTAAAATATGCTACTTACCAAAGATTTTGATCCTCATAACAGCTACGCCCAGGAAGTCACTCATAAGACTCCAGATGTCCTCTGAAGCTTGACTCAAATAACATATGCCATTAATCAGGGTTGTGTGTGAAGAAAAATAAAACAAAAGTTCCAGTTTGCGTAATAGAGATCTATTCTACTCTGCTTAAAGGATGATTGAGATTTTCATTTATTTGTTTGTTATACCTGAACGTGCTTAATATTTAAGTATACATTTGAATTTCATCTAATCTTACATCCAAGAAATTAAAGAAAAGGGGAAGTTACATTTTGAGGGCACCAGAGGAGTGAAAGAAATTGACTAGGACATGTAGAGAGCACTGGTGTCCAGGAATGGCAAACGTCGAGAAACTGAAATGGTAGGGCTTAAATTTCTGGGAGCAGGATTACAATCCATACTGGATACCTGTCAGATTGCACCAGCAGTGGGAAAGGAACCAGTAAATAATGGGAGCAGAGAAGTAGGGCAAGAATCAGAAGGCAATTTACTACTTTGTCACAAGGATTTCTGGTTACAGTTGTAAAAGTATAAAATGCATAACAATTATTAGTTTTTTTAACACTCATTTCCAGAATACAAAGAACTTCTATATGTTTACTGCAACATATCTAACTCTTTCATCTATCTATCTACCTATTTATCTAGAGATAGAGACCGAGGCATAGACACACAGAGAGAAATGCATAATTGCTAGGGTATATAACCTGCTTTCAGGGAGCTTAATGAAAACACTTGCATTTTGACATCAGATAAACATGGATACAAACATAATATAAACATGATAAATAATTTAATCCTTCAGTGCATATTTTTCTCAAAACCATAATGGTGCATTACCTTCTTTGCAAATTTGTTGTGAAATTCTATGAAATGTTTATGTCTTTACTTCAGGATTCGGATTGAGATTCTTGATACCCAAAAAGCAATTTAGAAAGAGCTGCCTCTTTTAAGTAATAATGAACATGACCAGTTCTCAGCTAATGGATTCACCCACATTTGTGATATCCTATATCTATATATACATATTCAATAATTGCTGGGAATTGGGAGTGTGAACACAGATTTTATTTTCATTCTATTTACTTTATTAACATTTCTCAAGCCACCTCTACTCAGGCAGACAGTTGTTTTCAATGCCTTTACTATCTGTGGAAATATGCAGAAATGCTAAAATAAAATGAATGCTCCTTTTTATTTTTCAGAAAAATAACTTTAATATCCTTATGTGGTTTATCTTGAAAAGAATCACAGGCGATACAAATCATAGAATGGGTGAATGAATAAAGAAATGAGTAGTTGGTAAGCTTTACTTCTAAACTAGATAATAAAAATCATATGTCTACATCTCAATTAGACATGCTATTTCCTTACAATGAAAAAAATATATAGTCATGATTCAATCAGTGGATTCACTCATGGAATGTGATTTCAGAATTGACAAATATTATAATGCAATGTTCCTATATTTTGATGATATTTCTTTTAACTCTTCATTTAGTATTCAAAATAGATTTATAGTATTATCTAAACAAGTGGCTGGTCAACTTTTGTCAAATTTTATTTAGTTTTCAAAAGAGACTCTATCATCCTTTAACTTGAGTAGACTAGATCTATATTACCCAGACTAAAATTTCTATTTTATTTTCTTCCCATCATAATCCTGAAAAGACTTTAAATAACCTAATTTAATTTTCCCAACCTTGGATTTTGCAGGTATATTCTTTGGGAGATAATTTACTTCTCTCCTCTCTTGAAGTTTACATAATTTACATTTTTCAAACTTTACATTCTACTTTAAATTTTCCTTAAATGCCACCATTCAATTGATATTATTTTCTTCCCCAAATAATATCACTATTTACATCAACTTTAACCTTTTCCTTTACATTGCTTCCAGTGATTTTGGCCAGGACTTGGAATTTAGGAACTACTGTAGGATATATTTTATCTCTAATTGCAGGCTTGTGTTTTCAGGTTAAATAAGTGGCTTATCTTAGTTCTATAACTGAAAAATGACTTAGTTTTTAAAGCAAACCGCTGGCTATTACAGCTAATATACTCATGGGTAATGAGGACAAGAAAATGAAAAATGACCAGATGGTACAGTGTTATAGCATCTTGTGTATCTTCTTGTAAATTAAAAATGTTCACACAGCTTTAGGAAAAATGCAAGTTATGTTATATACACAACAGATAAAAGACAGATCAAAGAAATTATTGACCTGTAGCCCTTGGAAGCACTTTTACAAATGATGTTTGTCCAAAGGTAAGTAATTATAAATTATAAATGGTGTGAAGAATGGGAAATCTCTTTATTGTATCACAATGATTATTTTTCTAACCTCCTAAAAACCCTAGCTAGGTGGTGTATTTAGCAGCTGCAAAACCTCCATCTTACCTGTATGTTAAAACTACAGAAATGGTTGGCTATCTTTTATGATCCCCTCTCTCAGCACCTTCACTCCTTAATTCTTGTCCTCTTCTCACTCTGTCCATTACTATATGTCCACAGGCTCCACAAAAATATTTGTACATTTTAGTGCTGTCGCTGCCTAAGGCAGTAGCTGAAGATTCCAGCTGAGCTAAACAGTATATGTGTGCTTTGCGAAAACATAATGTGTTTTTGCCAGGTTTGCAGTTTTTTCCTATTATAGTACTTTTCAAGATTCTATCACCTTTACAGCCTACTTATATTATCTCCGATGCTGTTCACGGATATTCCAAAAAAATGTGCACTTGGCATTCTTCTCCACAGATGTTGATGTGGATTCCATTCCCTGACCCAAGAGCCCTCTCAGTACAAATGTGCCCATGATGGATGGTGACCTCCTCTGATATTTATAGTACAGCTATGGGAGCCATTGCACAGAATCAGTGATCCATGAAGGAAGCATGCTAGGCTTGCTGAGACACTCTGTTTTAGAATTCAATTATGTGGTTAATGGCAGATTGTTATACACAAAGTTAGAAATATATAATTAAAACAAGTTATTTGAAATGTATACAAATTCTACTCAAAGCTCCTTTTATTAAATAAAATACCATGCATACTACACTATTAATTGATTTTTCCTATTTTTTCCCGTTATAATATAGTGTATCTGAATGAGCATCATGTTGGCCAACTTGAGATACAGAATTCTTTCTTGTACTACATATAACATTTGGATTGGGATAATCCTTAATTTTAATTGCAAGTTCCACACCTTATTCTTTGTTCCTTCCTAAAAAAAAAACCTACAGAGAACATGTGGTTTCTAGTCTGGCATGTATGAACTTTAGAAGTTGTCGCTCTTGTCCATAAACAAGAAAAAAAAAAAAAGCACACTGAAAATCAAAAACTTTTCTTAGATCTGTCAGAGCACTTAAGTCACTGGCAAATAACTACCCTCTCCTTCAAATTGAAGACACAGAGAGGTAGAAACCGAGAGTCATCATTTACCTGAGCAGAAGTGCAGGAGCAAAAAACTCCATGGGAAACATGGAAAACCCAAATTGTAATTGACAAATTGCTGAAGACTCATTGTGGACAACTTTGAATGTTATGAACTCCGAGGGGGGCCCATTCTGCGGGTGCCCCGACACTTTCATGAGTGCTCGCTACACGAGACCTAAAGTATTCTCATGGTAAATATCAGAGAAAAATCTCCCAGTGCTTCCAGCAGAGGAATGGGGAAAATAGACATTATGAAATACACCCAGAATAATCTGTTTTTGTTGCCAAGGCCCAACTCTAGAGAAACTGGTTTCCTGAGCCTAACCGGCTGGGATATTATCAGAGGCTAACTGATCTGAAGGAAGAGAAATACCCAACTCCAGCCTCCACTAACCTTCCTGCCTTACCTAAAGGGGAAACAAAACAAAACAAAACAAAGAAGCATTTGTGAAAGTCACAGCCTAGGCCCCCTGAAAGACTGAGGACTAATCCTAGGTCTGTAGAATGCTCCCCCTCCACTACATCTCACCCCTATTTCTATAAGACTCCTGTGTAATATCAGGAATACAACAGAAAGAACTGTACATTTCAGATATTAAAAAGAAATCTCCAGAGAAACCCAAAGACAATAGAAGAGATCAAAAAAAAAAAAAAAAAAAAGGACACCTGGAGAAATTTTAGTCTTGGACATCTACACCTGTAGCAAACAGTAAGCACAGCCTACCCCCTGGCCAGACAGATATAAAACTTCATACTACTTGCCTTGAGGCTACTTGCCTCAGTTACTTTACCCAGTATTTATGTCTACTTCTCAACAAAAAATTTACAAAGCATATCAATGGTAGAGATGTTGGATTATCTTTGTTAGATAATTGTTGTTGCATTTAAAACAACAATGATTAATATGCTAAGGGCTGTAATGGAAAAAATGGACAACATGGAAGAATAGATGAACAACATACAAAAAGATGAAAACTCAAAGAACTAATAAAAAAGAAATGAAAAACACCCTAAAGGAAATGAAGAAATTTTTTTAATTGATACATAATAGTAGTACATATTTATGTGGTATTTGTGATACTGTGATATGCACAAAATGTGTAATGATCAAATCAGAGTAATTGGGATACTCATCCAACACCTCAACCATTTATAATTCCTTTGTGTTGGGAATATTTCATGTCTTCTCTTCTAGTTATTTTGAGATAGAGAATAAATTCATGTTAACAATAGTCATCCCACTGTGCTATCAAACACTAGAACTCATTTCTTCTATCTAACTGTATTTTTTGTACCCATTAACCAACATCTCTTCAGCACCACCCCCACATACTTTCCAACCTCTAGTAACCACCATTCCACTCTCTCCCTCCATGAGATCAGCTTTTTTAGCTTCCACATATAAGTGAGAACATGCATTATTTGTCTTTCTGTGCCTGGCTTATTTTCCTTAACATAAGATCCTCCAGGCTCATCCATATGGCTGCAAATGACAGGATCTCAGTCTTCTTTAGCATTGAATAATACTCTATTGTGTATATGTACCACACTTACTTTATCAATTCATCTACCTATTCATCCAGTTGAACCATTCCATAGTTTGGTTATCATGAATAAAGCTACAATAAACATAGGAGTGTATTACTAGATAGCTCTTTGACTTACTCATTTTTCTTTCTTTTGTATAAATACTTGGCAGCAGGATTGCTGGATTGTATGGTAGTTCTATATTTGGCTTTCTCAGAAACCTACATACTGTTTTCCATAATGACTATACAAATATACATTCCTACAACTAGTGTATGAATGTTCCCTGTTCTCTACATATTTGCCAGTATTTCTTATTTTTTTCTTTTTGATAATAGCCCTCTTAACTGTTGTGAGATGATGTCTCATTGCGGTTTGATTTGCACTGGTGATGTTGAACATTTTTTCGTACACTTGTTGGTCATTTGTCTTCTTTTGAGAATTGTCTATTCAGATCATTTTCCCTTTTTAATGGATTATTATGATGATGATTATTTTGCCATTGCATTATTAGAGTACATTATATATTTTGGGTATTAATTCCTTGCCAAATGGATAGTGTGCAAATATTTTCACCTATTCTGTGGGTTGGCTCTTTACTCCATTAATTGTTTTCTCTACTGTACAGAACCTTTTTAGCTTGCTATAATCCCATTTGTTTATTTTGCTTTATTTGTCTGTGTTTTTGAGGTTTTACTAAAAAAAAAATAAAATCTTTGTCCAAACCAATGTTCTGGAGCATATCCTTAATATTTTCTTCTAGTAGTTTCATAGTTTTAGGTCTCACGTTTAAGTTTTTAATCCATTTTGATTTGAATTTTACATATGGTGAGAGATAAGAGTCTAATTTTATTCTTCTGTATATGGAAATCCAGTTTTCCCAGCACTATTTATTGAAGAGACTGTCCTTTTCCCAGTGTATGTTTTAGTGCTTTTGTAAAAAATGAGTCGACTGTAAATATATGGATTTATTTCTGGGTTCTTCGTTCTGTTCCATTGGCCTCTGTATATGTTTTTATGCCAATGTCATGCTGTTTTGGTTACTATAGCTTTGTAGTGTAATTTGAAGCAAGGTAGTATGATGCCTGTAGCTTTATTCTTTTTGCCCAAGATTTCTTTGGCTATTCAGGGTATTTTGCGGTTCCATACAAACTTTAGGATTTTGTTTTCTATTTTTGTGTCATTGGTATATTGGGATTGCCTTGGATATGTAGATCACATTGGGTATTATGGACATTTTAACAACATCCATGAACATAGATATCTTTTCATTTTTTTGTGTGTGTCTTCTTTATTCTTTTCATCAATATTTTATAGTTTTCATTATGGAGATCTTTCTCCTTTTTGGTTAAATTTATTCATATTTTTTTTGTAGCTATTGTAAATGGGATTGCTTTCTTGATTAGAAACAAGGAATATTTTCAGGGGGCTTATCAATTGACTAAACGCAGCCCAGAAAAGAATCAGTGAGGTTGAAGAAATGTAAACAGATACTTCCATAGCTGAAATGAAAAGAGAGAAAAGAATGAAAATAGCAGAACAGAATACGTAAGAACTGTAGGACAATTGCAAAAGGCATAGAATATACAGAATACAAATATCAGAAGAAAAATAAAGAGATAAATAAACAGAAGAAATTTAAAGCAATAACAACTGAGAATTTTCCAAAATTACTGATAAGCAGCAAAACATAGTTTCAAGAAGCTGACAGAACAGCAAGCAGGGTGAACACCAAACAATCCACACTTAGGCATATCGAATGCAACTTGACAAAAGTCAAAGACAAGGAAAGAACCTTAAAAGAAGCCAGAAGGGAAAAAGAATCCTGTAACTCTGTTGAGGTTCTTGACATTAGTTTATGCACATGTAACATTTCTTGGTAGATGTTAGGCACTCCTTGTTTCTTGAAGCTTTAGTGAATATCTCACTCTTTCTCTCCATTATTTCTTCACAGACAAAATTGTTGGTGATTTTCATATTCAATTAATTAATTATATTTCTCCTTCCATAATTTTGTTATACCCTTTACCTGAGTCACAAAGTTTTAGGATCGGACCCTGGAAATTGCCCTTACCAATAACTGTACTTAGCTCATAACCCAAATTTTAAATATCACACTCTCTGAACACCTGCTTATAAGTTTCCAGCTAGGTAGGATTCACTAAAATCCTGATTCCAACTATTATACTTCACCAGGCACTCCAAGCCATTCTTCCTTCCCTTTATAATTTTCTGTCATTTCTCCATATATCTTCAGTTTCATCACTTTTATGGCTATATTTCTAGAACCACCATTAAAATCTCTCACTACCCAAATCTGCTTGTAATTTATACTCATAAACACTAGCTCAGGGGGGTCCTTAATTCTTCCCAGTTGTAGCAATATGTGATTCTACTTTTTAACCCTCCCCTCTCTGAGATGATTATTTATGTCAGCTAATAATAATAATTTGTTTTTAGAAGGAATCAGAAGAGAAACTACATGCCCCTTCCAAATGCCTTTTTTTGTATCTGTATTCCTATAATCTCTCTTAATTATTGATTATTATTATTATTAATTATTATTATTAGACCTGTTCAATATCTTTCATATATGCCTCAGATACCTTTCTCTATAGTATAATCCAGGAATTTTTCCAGAAATTCTCTCCTTTCTCTTCTGCATCATCAGGTGTTTTTGCTCCATCCACTTCTACCTGATGATTTTGTAGGTATACAAAATAAGTTATCCACATCCCTACTATTAATTTTTCTTTTTCTTTTCTTTTCTTTTTTCTTTTTTTGGCCAGGCAATACTCTATGTCTAATCCATGTCTCAACTCTTTATGGATTACAGGGAGGGAAAATATTGAAAAGGTTCTGTATTCTCTGTGTATCTGCTTTCTCTCACATTTATCTTTCCAACTGTATAATTCTTAATATAATTTTACTCACACTTGGTCAAGGTCACTAAACCCAACTTTTCCAAAACCACTCCCTTCTTCCTGAAATACTCCATACCCTCCAGATATCATTTTCATTTACTTTGCTTTATTCTTTATCAGTCATTTCCTTTTACTCTCCTGTTCCTAAGGATTGAATTTTCCAGAAAATGTATCAAAGAATGTTCCATTTAGTTGTTTTATTTTCCAATTTCTCTGTTTATATTAAATCCAGGTAGTCTTATCCAATCCCTTGGCTTTAGAGATCATCCAATTATCACATCTCTTCTTACCACCATCCCAATTCCTGCCTCTTAGACCAACCACCCTCACCCATCTCTTGCTGGCCTTTGCAGAATTCTCCAACATGTCCTATATATGTCCATTCTTGTTCCTTCCACGTTATCATTTCCTAGAAATCTCTTATTGCTCACATGTCTAAAGTCACAGCAGCTGTCTTGGCACTCCTAGGAGGCAGCCAGTCAAATTATGCCTTAGGACCTTTGTAAATGCTGCTGCCTTTAACTAGAAAATCCTTTTCTGAAATATTTATGTTGCTTGATACCTCACTTTCTTCATGTTTATACTCAAATTTCCCTTTTTAGAGAAACCTTTGCAAATTATTCCTAACTCAGCATTTTAGCCCTCATTCTTTTCTGTCTCCTTATTCATAAAAATTATCACTTCTTAAGATATATTTGTCTACTTTCTTCTGCTAACTTTAACTCAAACACTATATGTTGAAAAACCTAAGAAACCAAATCACTTTTTCATTACTCAAGCACTCACATTATCTCAGCTACTATTTTCTTTTCTATTGTTTTACAAAGTTAATATCACATGCCACATTTTCTCTTCTTTTTAACATGGCACCATTGTTTCCTCTACACAGTTATTAATTATTAGAAAATGGTTGAATTCCATTAAAAATGTAAGCCAAAATAAATTTGTCTTAGTGGTGTGGCTGTTCAAGAAATGTTCCCTTTGTTTATGAAGGAGATATTCCAAAATTAAAAACTGGAAAATACATTGGAAGAAAAGCTTACCCAAATCCTCTTAATCTGTCTTCCATTTGGGTTGCATTATTTAAGCAATCAAAGATAGATGAGTACATAAAGTCATAGATGCACCAGAAATAAAATGAATTGTAATGTCAGGTTTCCTCTAGCTTAGGTTAGAAGCTGTAAATGGTAGATTAATTCCATGGACTTAATGCATTTTAAAAGATCAAGAATGCAAGTGACATTTGAATTAAAATTATATGCAGTAATTTCTGTACTTGTGAGAAACTTAAAAACCAAAATGATTCTTAAGTCCTGGAATTAAAAAAAGAAATTTTCTTTAAAGGTTACAGCACTAAAACAATTTTTTCCTTTGCCTTTCCCAGACTAGTCTTGAGTCTTTATCAGTGCATCTTCCTTACAATCCAAATTTTGTGTTTTTATTTATTCATTTATCTTTTTACAATTTTTTAACTACTCTGGGCACATAATAGTTGTATATCTTTATAGGGTACATATTATGTCTTGTTAAAAGCATACAATGTGAACTAGGGATCAGGGTAATTGGGGTATCCATTACCTCAAGCATTTAGCATTTCTTTGTCTTAGGAACATTCTGATTCACTTTTTTAGTTATTTTAATTTATGCCCTAACCTATTGTTGATTATAGTCACTTTGTTGTGTTATTAAATATTTATTTTTAATGGAGATATTTGGCATAATATTTCATTAGGAACCAGGAGAATGCACAAGGCAATGATATTTCTTACTATCCACTTATTTTTAAATCTACCACAACGTATCATTTTTTGTGATTTTTGCCTGGAAATGCAATTCTTTGTAGCAACAAGTAGTATTTGACATCTACCCAAACTTGCTGCCGCATTCCAGATATACCTTGTTTCAATTTCAATTAAGTTTACAATTTAAAAAGTTAAAAGAAATCATTTTCCTGAATAAAAGTAAAGAAAATGGAATAAAAGTGAGTAATTGTAGAGACATTTCTATTGTGACTATGAATAAATTATTTGTACTCTACAAGGATTCAACAGTATCTATTTACTTTGAAATATTTTTTTAATTTTAAATATTTAATGGTTATGCTCTGAATTTGTTTCATTAAAAGCTTAAATAGAAACGTCAGAAAATAAACTTATTGTAAATGCAGAAGAAAAAGACAGATAATTAAAATTTTTCTTGCTATCAAAATTATTTTTTATCTTATGAAACTTTGTGAAATGAAATATTTTAATGACTTAAAGATGTAGCTTTAAGTAAAGAAATATTTAATTGCTGATAAAAATTTAATTTATAATGATTGCAAATAACATTTCCTATCTACTTGCAGGGAAGACTCCAGAATTTTATTTTAGCATATAGGTAGTCAGGCAATTGCTAATGTGAAACCTGGATTAAGAGCCTATCTCTGCCATCATAGACAAATTAACTTCATATGTTATCAGAATTTAAATATAATTTTTATGATTTGGAGGAAAAAGCTCTAAAAGTTTATATATTTTTTTCCTCTAATTTACCTGAATGCATATCAGTGGTGAATTTGAAAAGGATTTACAACCATTCATATCAACCCTTAAACAATCTCCTTCTAGGGACGTACATATAACTTAAATTGTTATGTTGGTTTTTAACAAGGACACATAACAAAGTCAAATATCTAAATCACTTTGGATGTTAGATAGTAATTATTCCACTAAAATTATATTTAAAAGTTTTAATTTCATAAGAATACATAGCTGAATGGATAATCAGACAAAATTTTGCTTGGAGGTAAAATTTATATATAATTTCATCTTAATTTCATGGCTCAGATGGTTCCACTTATGTAACTGCGTGTAAGAGCCTTCTAATTGTATTAACTAAAGAAATAAAGAATATTATCCATTATATTTACAGATGGTATTATTGTTAGCCATATGTGGCTTAAAAGGCTAAACAATTTCATAAACATCTTTGTTTAATGTTGAATTACATTTCCTTTTCAAAAATAAACTAATATTTTTTGTTAAACGTACATAATCCACACATGTGCGCATTGGTTTGTATGCATTTATCTAAAGGATTTAATTTTATATTTTCATCTTTGTGTGTTTCTTAAATCTACTTTTCCAAAAAATTAAACACAAAACAAATTTAGTATCAATGAAAGGCACCATCTCTTTAAACCAAGCAATAAACAACTCAGGATATTAGTATGGAAGAATATGAAAAAGTTAATCTTCAGAAAAACAGAGCAACTAAAACAAGGTCTGTCCAAACTCTTCATTAATAATTGAAACATGGGTGCATATGTGAAATGCTTTGTAAGTAATGAGCACAGGCATAAATATTTAACAGTTTGCTTATGAAATGTGTCCTAAATTATGTCTAAATGTTAACAAGGATGTCTTATACTTGACAGAACAATGAGGGACATAAATATTTCAAAGCAGCGAGCATGGCAGGTGGAAGCTAAAAAAACACCAGGCAATTTCCGTGTTCATCTAACACTTCAACCTTCAGATATGTGCTTTTTAAGTTTAATAGGAACAAAGTGTTTCCCCATCAAAGCCAATGTTTACATCTGTTACATCAAAGCTATACTGGGATCTCTTTAAAGTACACTTATCAGACAAATAATGCATACAAAGTGATGTGTCTTGGTGATATAAAAGGAATTGACAAATAAGACAACTTACTTGAAGTGAAATGCTCTCCTCAATAGCTAATGCACCCTATCTTATTTTCTGACCCACATCCTTATAAAGGCACATGTAGATCACGGACAATTCTCAAGGATACTGCTACACTTCCCAAACAGGCATGCAGATGCACACACACACACAAAACAGACGTACACAAGAATACATAAACCTAGCAGTAAATAGGATGAAATTGATTGTATTTGCCCTTTACCTGAAAAACTTAATTCTCCAATAGTGGCACAATAGCATAATATCAGGTAGGATAATTTGAATATACAATTCATCTAATACTTTCTTTCTTTTGTAATATCAATGGTTTTAACCTAACGTGGTCAAATATAAGAAAAATAGCATAGGCATCTTTGTTTAATGAAAATATGTGGAAACAAGATTAAGGCAAAGCTCAGAAGCCAGCATAGTTCAGCGACAGATACATTGCATGATCTTAGAAAGAAACACTCACCTTCTTCTGAAATAATATTGTTCTCAATAGAGTAATAAAAGTAAAGGTCATCATTGTATTCAATGCTAACACAAAATTATTTGACAATATAAAATACTAAAAGCTAGACAAGCACTGAGACTATTTGATAAAACAATATTCAAGAACATAACATAGAAATATCTCTATTAATGTAAACATTTAGATTGCCAACTCTCAGTATAAGAGTGAGTGATTTTTAGTAGAATACATGATTTTTTCCAGACAATGGCTGTTTTTGCTTTTTGTTTTACTTTATTTTACATGATAATAGTCCTGCTGCAATTTATTTTATTACAGTTTCATCTCTTGTTCTTGCAGAACAGTATTCCTGAATTCACTCCTTTAGACACTATCAGTAACTTTCTTGCAGCTGTATCAATGTTTTCTCAGAAGAATATTTTCTCATCCTAAACCACTTGACTGCTTATAATGACACTAATCACTATTCTTTGTTTCTTCTCATACATTCATTTATTCACTTGTTTATTCATTCACCTTGTAAAATACTGGCCTTTGTCTATGAATTATGGCTCTAGTCATGATGCTTAAGCTCTTACTCAAAGCTTGGCCTTATGTGTCTTGTATATGTCTTCCTAGTACTGCATATCCATTTCCTCTAAGATGAACCAATAGTTTCAAACTAAACAAATCAGCTCTTAATTTAAAAGGCAACATTACTGTCAGAGAAAAATCCTGAATATTTCATGAAATTTTTCTCTGAAGTCCAGTCCACCAATGTTGAATATTAAGTGGTTTTCGTCTGCCAAATTCATCCAGTTCAGATATTTCAATGTAAATTTCAGTGCCCGCTATTGCTTTAGAATTTTCTCAGTTCTATCATAGATTTCCATACTGTGTAAGCTTTACTTTTGAATTATTTTTCAAATTTTTTCACTTATCTGTGTCACCATTGCTACTATGTAGTCTGAGCTGTCAGCTGGATTCTTGTAGTAACACTTGAGTTATTTTTTCCCTTAATAACTCCTCCTGTCCTCTGCATTTGGTACAAGATAATCATGGTGAACTGGCAAATCAATAATTTTATTCATCATGAAAGAAAACCAATGTTTTCTCATGGATCAAAAAATAAAGGGAAAATTTTTTAGCGCAAAACACAAGGTCCTTCATACTTAATCCTGAGTGATAGTCTAAGCTATTGTTCAAGCTCATGCAAAACCGTTCTGCTTCCACGACCTAGCAATAGTGAATTGTGCTGCCATAAACTGTACACCTCGGTAAATTCACTGAAAATCATTTAATTGTACACTCAAAGTGGAGTAAAGGCATGATATGTAAAGTATACTTCAATAAAGAAAAAAATTGTGAAAAAAAAATTTATAATGATGAGGTAAAATAAATAATTATAATAATTTTTTAAAGAAATAAGCTTGAATATAAAAGTATAATAAATATGCAAAAACATTAAAAAAAAAAAACCAGGCCGGGCGCAGTGGCTCACGCTTGTAATCCTAGCATTCTGGGAGGCCGAGGCGGGCGGATCGCTCAAGGTCAGGAGTTCGAGACCAGCCTGAGCAAGAGCGAGGCCCTGTCTCTACTATAAATAGAAAGAAATTAATTGGCCAACTAAAAATATATAGAAAAAAAAAATTAGCCGGGCATGGTGGCGCATGCCTGTAGTCCCAGCTACTCGGGAGGCTGAGGCAGAAGGATCACTTGAGCCCAGGAGTTTGAGGTTGCTGTGACGCCATGGCACTCTACA
>CAUYRT010028143.1:0-77831 GCA_963574885.1 Lepilemur ruficaudatus | reverse complement strand
TATTTTAGTATATTGGCGAAAAGTAGGCAAAAAAGATATTAAAGGGAGAAATAAGAACAAAAATTTACAATAGCACTTTAGATGTAAAATGTAAACTAGTTGCTCTGAAAATAGAAATGAAGATATAAATCTAAGGAACTGAAAAAAAGGAAATACTTATAAGCCCTAATGCTTGCTTTCATGTTGACGATTAAATGGAAAAAAAAAAAAAGAAAAAAAAAAAACTTGTGACTTGAAAAAAAAATTCAGAGCTCAATTGAACCAGAAAATGTTTTAGAACAGTGATCTTCAAAGTCTGTGTAGTCCCCACACAAGCAAGCAGCAGAGGCATCACCGGAACTAGTTAGAAATGCACATTTTTACTAAATTAGAGATACCAGTCAGCAATCTGTGTTTTAACAAGCCCCCCAAGTGGTTCTGAAGCTCACTCGAGTTTGAGGGCCTCTAGACTATCTAACCTTAAAAAGTCAAAACTCACAAAACCAAAGTCAAAACGTTGCATGCCAACACATCAGAACTCTCTGGCTTGACCATAGTCTATTTCATTTTATGAAGAGAGAAAAGGGAAAAAATGGCTTATTTAAACAAATACTTGAAGTTGTCATCATCTTATCCATTGCCTAAAAACTGTGGCTTTTAAAACTGAACATCTAAGTTCGTCTGAGATTTGAAATTAAAGGGCATTTCACATTTGGCTTTCTTGCCTTTCAACATTGGACTCTCATTTAAGCTGTTCAGACTGATTGTTAATGGCCAACTAGGGTAAACCCCTCTGCAGACGCCACAGTGTGGAAAACATACTACAGACCACCATCTGGCCCATTCTTTTTTAGTGACACAAGTGACAAAATGGTCAAACATAAAAATTCACTGCCTCGGAACTTGAATTTTCCTCCAACAAACTAGTTATCGTGTGTCTGCCTATCCCTGACCATGTCTACAAACACAGTTCTGTCCAGACGTGGGATGGCTCCCACTCACAGCCCCTCACACCATTCCTCACTCTCTCCTCTCCACCATTTGTTCATTTCAGAGCCATTTCTTTCTGGCTCTGAAATCATCATTGTCACTTTAGAGATGAAAGTGAGGCTGTTGTTTTGTGGTGGTGGTGGTGGTGGTGCTGGTGCTGGTTTTTTACATCATAGTTTCAAACGACAACATGATTATTTGGGAGATTCTCCAGTTTGCATTTCTGCTATTTGCTAAGAGTGGCTTTCTTCTCTATGCACTTGGGCCATTTGGAGGAAGCCTCGCCTTTGGTTTGGATGAACTCATCCAGAGAGATATGTACCTACAGATGAATGCAAAGTTAACCAGCTGCCCCGTTCAACCATAACTTCAGAGCATTGTCTTCCAGCTCAGAGCCCCATGCAGGGTTTTTCATTGTCTACACCACCCCTGCAGCGATTCCAGAAGTTTCACATAAACCTATCCTACACCTGCATAATTTAATAATTATTATATCAATATTTAATTACCCTCCACCTGCATAATTTAAATCAATTTTTTTGCTTGTTTTCTCCATTTGGAGCCTAGGGTGTATAAAGCAGGTGTGCTGATGTTGAATGTGGCATTTTCTGGAAGATTCCCTCTATAGCATTAATGAGGCCTTGCTGCCTGAAAGCAGAAAGGAAGCACTGTGTTTGGGTAATTAGTTCAGGTAACCCTGGTCTGGTAAGGACCCTTTCAGTGGTTAAGCGGGATTTAGCCTGCACTTGCCCACAACCAGCTGAAGAAAGGAGACTGTTCTAACTAATTAATTTCATTCTTCAGTAGTTTCCTGCATTTTATGTTTACTCACTCCTTCAGCACTGTTTTCTTGAGAAATCCACTCAAATCAGTATTCCTGAAGAAACTCCACTGCAACCAAATTTCCTCTTAATAGAAAAATAACAATAGGAAATAATAATATCAAATAATGTTAGGCACAGTTCAAAATGCTTCACATAGATTAACTCACATGGTCCTCAGAACAATCCTGTGGGAATTCGAGTGTCATTTCCATTTTACAGATGAGAAAACTAAGTTTAAAAAGCTTAGGTAACTTGCCCAAGGTTATACAGCTAGTAAATAGCAGAGCTGGGGTTTGAACCTGAGAAGTCTCGTAAGTCCAGATTCCATGTTCTTAACCACTGGGCTCTGCTGCCTCTGAAAAAGACTCTTCTATCCTCCCTAAAAAATATTTTCTTTGGCTATAAGCAATATCTTCCTCCTGAACATGAGAATGAGCTCTCCACTGGGGTTCCATGAGCCACCTGCAATAGGACCTGGTGTGATTGTTAAACATGTCATTTCTTGGTCCACTCTCCAGGCCTACTGAATCACAATCCTCACAGTGGGGCCCAAGAAATCTGCATGATTAATAAGCATCAAGGCAACCTGGTTCCCACCAAGTCCCCACTGATCAGGCCCCCTCTGAGCAATTGAGAACCACTGATCAAAACTCAAAACTTTCTGAGTTTTACCACTTGCCACCTGGCCCCATCTTACCTCTGTGTACCTTCAGTGTCTACGAATTCATCTTCTGTTAGAAACCTTTCTTCTGGGCAAGCTCAAACCCACAGATTGGAAGCCCCAATTGTGACATGATTTGAAGTATACCCCAAAATGCTCCATCCTCACCTGATCAAGCCGCAGCCCTCAGAATGTCATGACTCAAGACCTCAGAGGCTTTGCCCATGCTGAAGAGTATTCATGACAGGAACCTTGGGCCATTATCCGCTGATACCAATAGTTTATTTATAGACTCAGGCTTTTAAAGTTGGAGAGAAGAGAGAGCACCAGGAGAAGGGAGGCAGGAGCCAGAGAGAGACGTAAGGGTAGATGATGCTCATGGCCCCCTCCAGCCTGTATTGGCTAGAACGCCTGTGCATGTCACCCCAAGCAGGAGCAGCTCTACATTTCTGGGAGTCACTAATTCCAGGAAAGAATTTCTATGTGTATAAAAAGGTGGAAAGCACAAAAGTGTTCCTTCTTTTCTTTTATAAAAGTTAGAATCATGTGACAACACGGATGAACCTGGGGGCCATTATGCGAAGTGAAATAAGCCAGGCACAGAAAGACAAATGCAGCCTGATCTCACTCATGTGGGGAATCTAAAAGGGCCGATCTCACACAAAGAGGGAGGACAATGGTGGCTGCCAGGAGCTCGGGTGGTTGAAGGGAGGGGGTGGGGGTGAGCTGTTGGTCACAGGGTAATTATAGTTAGATGGGAGGAATGTTTTTAAATGTCCAGAATAGGCAAATACATAGAGACAGAAAGTGGAAAAGTGACTGCAGGTGAGGGGTGAGGGGTGAGAAGACAGGTTGGGGTGTGAGGAAGAGAATTGGGGAATGACTACTGATGGTTACGGAGCTGCTTTTCTGAGTGATTAAAATGTTCAAAACTTGATTGTGGTGATGGTTACACAATTTTCTGAACATACTAAAACCCATTGGATTGTATAGTTTACATAGGTGAATAATATGATATATGAATTATATCTCAATAAGCTGTTTTTTAAAAAAATAAATAGAATGAAATATGGCTTATTCTTGTCTGCAGGCCCCCCTCTAACATTGGAAGGCCCTGGAAGACAAGTACAAATGGAGACCCACATACCAAACATCCACATAATTTAAAAGTTATAAATCAACTGGGCAAACCATTAAATCAAATAGGTTTATTTTCTTGCCTTGACAAACATCTGCATTGGAAGGCCACCCTTCCATTTAGAATTCTCCAGGTCCTCTGAGTTCTATGTTGGAACATGGAGGTGGCAGGGGGCAAATATGGCCACTGGATTCTGACCCCTGGCTTGTCCTCATTTCTTCCCACCCCTGAGTTTATCTCAACCGCAAGGGGCTGGCATGCACAGGTACCAGAACATAAGTCTACAGGTCCAAGCTCTGTCCACACCCACAACCAAACAGCCATCCCATGGCCAGCCCTCAGAACTAAGGGTTCACACATCAGTGAGACTGTCCATCTTTGAGAAGGGAAACCCAGGGAGGAGGCTCCCGAGGTCCTGGCGATGGATGTGGACCACTCAGGGCTATCTGGGCAGAAAAATCCAAGACTTAAGATTACCCAAAAGGATAGTCTAAAAAGGTAGGTTGTGAGTGTGGGCAGGCACCACTGTCTTGGCCTTACAGACCCTTTGCCTTATAAGGAAGGCATAGCCCAAGGAGGCCCAGAGTGGGGCCCCCCACAGCAATGCTGCTCAGAGCATGGTCCGCAGAGCAGCAGCACCAGCATCACATGGAAGATTGTTTGAAATGCAGACTCTTGGGCCCCACAACAGGCCTACTAAGTCAGAAACCCAGGGGGTGGAGCCCTCCTGAATGCTGATGCATGTTAATGTTGGAGCCTTACTGCTCTGACAACGCGTGTGGCCCACTGCCAGCAGCTCCCACCCAACCCCCTTTGTCCAGGTCTAAGGACAATGCAGCTCATATGTGTTTTCTTCTGTCTTTCCTTTGGGCTCGAGTCACAGGTTCCCCGTTTGTCTTTCCCAGTTACCTTCAGCCTGCTGAGTATTACCTGAGGTCCGTATCACTCGTCACTGTAACTCTTACCTCCACCTTCAGCTGCCCTCCCACTACTCATTGTGTCTCTATTGTCAGATGATCCGGTGATGTGGTAGTTATTTTGCTCCCTCTTTTAAATTACCTAGAACTGCCTTCTTCATCTTTGGGCGCCTATCCCAAGACCTTGCAGAGACCACAATCTCTATAACGCATTTTGACAGGAATCACAGAAAGAAGAGAGAAAAGGATCCACAAAGGAAAATAGGTTGAACAAAAAGAAAATGACTATCCTTTTATCCCAGAATTCTCTGTTTTCCCTTCCCTCTATCTGGCTTATGTCAAAGAATGGGATTCTATTTGGGGTATGCTGCTTTTAAGCCATGTGCCCTCACCAAGTTATCAGGCCTCCCTGAAATTGTTCCCCCACTTTGTAAAACATAAGATGTTGTAAGTCTGAACTTGGATGGTGTTTATGAAAGCACTGGTTTCATAATAAGTGCTCGAAGAAGGCTAGCTTTCCTCCTTAAGGCCAAGAATTGCAACTGTGTGGTGAGGCTGAAGAGCAGGCACACAGGTTGGCAGTTGAGAGGCACAGATCCATTTAGGAAGAGGAGTGGTTTCTTGGGGCACAGAAGCTGCAGACATTATTTTGTCAGTGGGGGTCAGGTCCAGGAGCAGATTCAGACTTAAAGCTTATACAATGCAGGGGACCTGGTGGGGGAGCTCATTAAGAAAAAAAAATCTTACTTCTGCAAATTTTACAAAAAGATATAACCATGTGAACCCATTGATAGGGCACTCCCAGGACTTGGAAGGGGTCTGTGCAGGTGAGAGGCCCTGAAACTTCAGCTTCATTAGCTTCATGATAAATCGCTCTCTGGCCAGGTCTCTAAGTTGGGAGATCCGAAGCAGATAAGTAAATACACTTGGTGGCTAGGATTGGACACCAATTAATAGTGTTCAAGGCGGTCCATGTTCTTTTTATCTTCCCTTTGGTGTTGCCTAAATGGAGCTTTCCCTTGTCATTGTTCTAAAAATGTCTCCCAGCGTGAATGAATCCTTTTCCCTTCACCTGTCTCCAGAGAGATCCCATCATTGCACTCACTCATCACCTCCCTAATGCCCAGGGCAATAGCCTTACTTGGCTGCATTGTGGTTGATTTGCCACTTAAGAGTCTGCTCAAACTTGTCCCCATGCCTGTGGTTAGGGAAGTGGCCAGAAACCAAGAATCCCATGCTTTTCTCCCCTACCAGCCAAGGACTCATTGAACCCCTAGGGCAAATCACAGGGGCTCTGGGTGTTGATTTCTCACTCTCTAAAATGGAGTGGCTTACTGGGCATCTCCCTTACACCCCCAGCCCCAGAAATCTGATGAGCTGACAGGAAAGGAGAGGTGACTGCGGTCATGCTTTTGAAAGTCTTGGCCCTCGTGAGTAGAAATGTACTGTTTAATTAAAAGAAAAATGTGTTCTTGAAGCTAAGAGTTCACTTTTTTTTAAAGGAGACTCTGGGGGCAAAGTAAGTTGAAGCTTTCGTGTGCACCACTCAGCACTCATGGCACGTGAAATGTTTATCTGAGGAGAACACGCTGAAGTGTGGTTAGAACACGGAAAGGAATAAAAGGAAAGTGAGATCATTATCAAGTTTACTGACACTTAAAGGGAAAAAAAGGAAAGAGGGAGGAGGGGGAGAAAGGGAGGAAGCAATCTTAATGAGATAAAACAAACAGAGGAAAACAGGAGCAAAAGTTTAAACTTAGGCAACATTTTTGGAAACGTGCCACCCTGCCACCCTGCCATCCTGCCATCCTTCCCCAGCCTTGCCCCTTCTTTCTATTAATTCAAGCTAGGATTATGATAGCCTCTGAAGTTCACAGCTGGAAGACACTGAGCCCCAGGGAAGCAGGTTCACTCATGAGCGACACCAAAGCCAGTTTCCAGCAGAGGTGAGATTAGAGCCCAGCCTCTGGACCCCTGGAGAGGTCTTTCCACTACGCTACCCTGACTATATATAACAAATCAGCCTCAGAGAAAAATCCACTGATATGCTAGTTTACTAATTTAAAGTATATGTGGTGCTGGTATTATTGAAACTTTCAAGTGTGAGACCTTTGACTTCTGCTTTCAATAAAATTTATTTGTAATTAACAGCATTCCTCACACCATCTACTAGTAATTCATTACCTATTATGTGCCATAGGTAACATATCGTCTCCCTCTAGGAGTTTATAGTCTAAGTTGAGGAAACAGAACCTAGACATGGTGAAAGTTGATGAATAATACAGACAAGGTTAACATTCAAAAATGAAAGGTCCAGGGAACTGCTGGAAGGGTTTGGAGGAGAACCTCCTGAAGGCTGGAGGAAGTGGGGCTTCAGCTAGACGTGAACAGCTAGCGAATCCAGAGAGGGAAAATGGGGTGCATGTCTAGCATAAGCAACTATGTTTGCAAAGACTTAGCGATAGGAATAATAGGCTATAGGGACGGAGGTTCACCAAAGAACAGGATGCGAGAAAGAGTTTGGGACCAGATTGGGGAATGCAAAGTTACATTTGAGCAAATGGAAAAGAGACTTTATCCTAGGGTCAAAAGTAATCAAATGATTACTCATTTGATTACTTTTGATAAGGGCATGACAGAAATGTCAAAATTAATCTGGCCGTGGTGTGCAATAAGGATTCTAGGGGAAAAATCTAGAGGGAGGGAGATTAGTTAGAAAGCTCTTCAGGTATGGCGTGATCTTGACTAGGTTAAACATGTTGCCCTAACTCTCGTTTGTATCATTTCATTTAAGCAGAACTTTTCTTAATAGATATGGGAGACAGAAATTTCAACCGCATCCCAAAGACCAAAATAGTAGCACCCTCATCAATCAGAAGTTACGGTCATTGAAAAGTTAGGTAATGTCCACTTTGGAAAGGCTGTCCCCTCCAACATTCCCTTGGGCAATATTTGTGTTTAAGGAAGAAGCTAAAATTGTCACAGTAGTAATGAAAAATGGGGGTGGGAAGAGGTGGAGTCAGAATTAGCACCATTCAAAGTCTGACCCCATCCTCCAGCCCCCAAACTCCCTCCACACTAACTGCTGCCTCCAGGCAGAGCCAAGAGGAAATCCACAGCCACAAGTGGCTGTTTGTGTGAGCCCGGCTGGCAGTTCACCAGGGCCAGCCGTAGTCCTTGCACAACCACAGCTGTCAGTTGAAAAGAGGAGGAAGGACACCTGGGGGCTTCAACTTTAAAATAAGATCTGTGAACCCTTGCAAAAACCACCTCCTGTGCAAACTGCCTCTTAATACATGTTTATTACTCTTGTCTCTGGACTTCTACACCTCTGCAGCTAGTGAAGCAAATACACGAGTGGAGCAGGTTGCAATGGGATGTTTTAGCTTTATCACATTTTGTGTGTTTGTGCATGCACACAAGCGTAAGGTACCTAAGTCTCACATAGAAAGATGAAAGAAAATGTTGATTGGTCCCTCTAATGGGGAAAAATATCACTCAAAGTTGGTTTACTTTTTGAATAAGCCAAGATATTGCTTGTTTCTGTCCCTAAAATGTTGGCCTTTTCACCCACCAAACTTTTGCTTATGTACGTAAGTGCCCCTCTCTGTAAGCATTCTCCTCCTCTCCATCCACTGAAATCCTCCTTATCTTTAACATTCCCTCTCTGTCTGACAGCCTCCCCCTCCAAGCCTTCCAAAGAGCATGTCAGCCACATGGCATACTTCCACGACATTGCTAAATAAACCTCCATGATGTTACTAAGTTCCTACTGTATGCCCAGCACTTTGCCAGGCAGTGGGAAAAACAGGTTTCTTCCCTCAAGGAATTCATAATCCTTTAGAAGAAATACATGCACAAACAGCTAGCCCTAGTAAAATGGGCCCAGTGATCTAATGAGACACACATTTGAACACCAGCCTTAGAGCCTGCCTACAGCCTTTCCTAAGGGGCAGCCTTATGCAGGCAGCTCTGTTCACACCATATGACCTCAGTGTCCTCCAGTTGCAGCTGATTGACCAGCAAATGGCAATAAAGCCAAGGATAGCCAAGCGGCCGGCTGGGCAGCAGCCCATGAATTGGCTGGGCCTAAAGCAGTCAGCCCATGTCAGGTAGAGCCAGCCAGATGCCAGTTCTCAGAAACATGGCTGCAATCAGCAAGAGTAAAAGATGAAAGGTTGGGAGAGGAGAAGGCAGGACAACCATGATGGGGTTGGGTGAGCCTCAACAGACATATGGGGAGAGGTGGAGTCACCTTGGTGGTGGGCCCCTCAGAAGAGACCCAGGAGTTCCTGCCAAGGAGCCACCTTGGATCATTTCCAGGTCTAATGAGGGTCAGTTCTTCCTCCACTGGAGCTCTATGACACCCCATCATCCTGTAAGTGTCTTTCTGTTCCTAAAACAAAGTAACTAAGTCAGAGAGACATGAGCAGGAGTCCCAGGGGATCTGACAATGGATGTGTTTCCTTATGCATCTTCAAGACGCACGGGCTTCCAGTTACCCTCTTACCTAAAATAGCAAAAATCTGGGAAAAAAATACATAAAATAACAACTCTTGAGACATTGGACATCAGGCAACAAAGAACAGTGATCCCCAAGGGACAGAAAACAAATGAGGTGAACCCTCTAATTGCCCCCGTTTACTGCCTGAAGAAAGTTTCTAGTCCCTGGTACGTGGTGGGGACTCCAGGCAGAGCCCAGTGGCCTCTTTGAGTTGAGGAGACAGAACTGGGAGTCTATTGAAGCCAGGGTGGCTAGAATTCAAAGGGTGCTAGAATTCCCAGGGCAGACTGTCTGAGTGGAGAGCTCTGCACTGAGAGAGAACTCTGGAGACCTACAGAGTCCCCCTCAAGTATTCAGCCGAGTACTAAGCAGTGCATGTGTGTACAGAAATTAGAGAAAATAGTGCCCAAGGCTTCAACAGCAGGGAAAAATTAACCCTACATGAAGCACAGCCCCGGTCCACCTAAAAAAGTTTAAAAGCTAAACTCAGAAGAATAAAACTGGCTCTAAATAACTTAATATATCAGAACAAAGCTCAAAAATATATACATAAAAAATACCAGCTGGGCTTGCTGGCTCACACCTGTGATCTCAGCATTTTGGGAAGCTGAGGCAGGAAGATCACTTGAGGTCAGGCAACAACCTGGGCAACATAGCAAGGCCCTATCTCCCCCCCCCCCAAAATTTAAAGGTTAGCCAGCACAGTGGCATACACTTGTAACCCTATCTACTCAGGAGGCTGGAATAGGAGGATCACTTGAGCCCAGGAATTTGAGGTTATAGTGAGCTATGATCATGCCACTGCACTCTAGCCTGGGCAACAAAGTAAGACCCTGTCTATTAAAAAAAAAAATTCACCACCCAACAAGATAATATTCACAACGGTTGGCATCAAATTGAAGATTACCAGGCACACAAAGAAGCAAGAAAGTGTAACCCATCTGGGCCAATTAAAACTGACCCAGAAATGGCACAGACGATAGAATTAATAGACACGAACATTCAAACACATAGTATAACTGTATTCCATATGTTCAAGAAGCTAAAGGAAAGATTGAACATGTTAAACAGAGACAGAGAAGATATTTTTAAAAATTCAAACTTCTAGCCATGAAGCTCAGTGGACCGAGGCATAAGGTCTGCATTAAGAATCCTCAAAAGTCTTTGTGTGCTCTTTCCCAAGAAATGAAAGCTCAGCCAGTATTCCTCCCTTTCACCCTTCGGTCCCTGAGGAGAAAACCATAGGGCTGCTACCATGGCACTGCTCAGCAGCGCGTACCTTTCTGGCTTCCTACCTGGAGCTCTGGACAGTATAAAGCAAGACCAGCTGCCACAAAGGGGCAGCAGTTGTCTTCGTGTAAGGCAACTGGTACCTGGCAGCACAAGGCGTGGGAGGCCAGGGGACATGAGTTCTGGTCCCCTAGCCCCACCCTCCCCAGCAGCTGTGTGACTTTAGGCAATACAGTTAACCTCTCCGAACTCCGTTTCTTAGTCTGTAAAATAAGGATGATAATGAGGGTAATAATACTCACTATGTAAGACTGTTGTGACAATTCAATTACATTACAGAAAGAAATGCATCTGAAAGTTCTTTGTAAAGTCCAAATATTTGTAGATATTTTTGCATACCACAAAGCCAGGAGATATGCACCAGCATCTGTGGGCATGTCACATTTCCTCTTCCTCAACTCCCAGCCCCACCCCCAGACATCTCTTAATCATCTTTATCTTTTTATTGACATGCCTCTGACATTCTTTGGGGCTTCTCAGTTAATAGTGAACAAGACAAGAGCAAGTAAGACATTATTTGAACAACTAACTAATAGGAAAAAAATGTCAAAGCATGCTCTTCTAGTTCTCTGTGTTGCCTAACAATCATTCCAAACCTAATAGTATATAATAGCCACCATTCTCTTATGCTCACTGATTCTGTGGGTTGGCTTCAGGACTGTACTCGGTGGGAATGGCTTGTCACTGCTCCACCATGTCTGTAGCCCCAGCTGGGAAGCCTTGAACTGCTGTGGCTGGAATCATCTCAAGGCTTCTTCTCTCGTGTATCTGCACATGCACCAGGATGACTTGAAAGCCGGACTCAGCTGGGACCGTCATTCAGGCACTTACACGAGGCCTTTCTGTGGGCTTGAGCTTCTTGCAGGATGACCACTGGGCTCCAAGAAGGACCATCCAGAGAGACTGTCCAGAGAGCAAGAGTTGTAAGAGAACCAAGTGAAAGGCATGGCTTTCATTCTCTACCCTTGGCGGTCCACCATTAGCTGAAGCAGTTACAGCCCACACAGATTCAAGGGGAGGACCCCACTCACTTCCAATGGGAGAAGTAGAAAAATATTTGGGGGCATGTTTCTTAAATGCCACACTTGCTATCTAAATTCTGCACAGCAAAAGTAACATTAAGGCTTGTTCAAGTTTTCAGAATAAACAATGATCAATGACATCCTTTTTCCCTAAATTAATCTAGCCCAGGGAAACCTTACCTTCAATAAATAGTCCACCTCTCTGGTTTACCTGGATCATCACTGACATTCACACTTTGCATCATCACTGAGGACCACAAATGCAGTGTAGTGGCACCATGGAAATTAGGCCCAGCTTGTCAGAAGCATAACACTGGAATCCTCCTACAACATTAACAGGATAGAATCAGTTTACAGAGCTGCCCTCTGAGCTCAATTGAGATGATCGTAGGACGCCAAAAAAGAGAATTCTTTCTCCTGGAGCAAAATGAAAATCTCAGAAAGATGTAACTGATAATGTGCTTGTATTAGAATCGCTAGTCTAAAAGAATCGCTTACTCCAAAGAAAGTCAAAGTTAATACAAGTGTGCATAAAAATAAGCTGCATGAGTAGAAACAGGTCTGTTTCTGGAAGTATTAGGTTTGATGCTTTTCAAGTTTTATGGAAAAATGGCAAGCCTGGTTGGAATTAGAAGGACTCTGGCTCAATATTTATTGTGAGATGGGGTGGGATGTGTTAGGGTGCAAACATATCCGAAAAAGTTAGCACAGGAGCTTGGAAAAAAACTCTGCCCTCAGGAACATGCCAAGGTCGCCCCTAAAAGTTAAGCTCAAGCAAATGGATGGAGCTGTCATAAATTGGAGGGACAGCATGGAATAGCCCTGCCCATTTGGTTTGGTCTGAACAAAACTAAAGCCCTTAATTCAAAGAGAAAAGCAGAATCACCAAAAGTCACAGCCCTGGTAAAAAAAAAAAAAGAGAGAGAGAGATGATCCCAGGATCCTGCATGGTGTGAGAAGTGGCCACACAACTGCCTCTTTTAGCAAAGAAGAATTTATGCTGCCTTCCAATTTTTTATTTATACATAAAGTGACCGTGAAAACCAGGGACACAAAAAGGCAGCACAATGTAGTGGTTGGAAATGTGGGCACTGGAACAAATCCCGTCTAGATCTGAATCCTAACTGCTACTTACTAGCTGTGTGACCTTGGGCAATTTTTTTTGTCTCCCCTAGGATTTAGTATCCTCATCTATAAAATGGAAAAAATAATATTACCTTTCTCGTAGGGTTGTTGAGACAATGCATGTAAAAACATAGTATAATGCATCTAATTTTTTATCATTTGGTTTATTTTCTCATAGTTTCTATTAGTTTTATTCCATAAAGATAATCTATATATATATAATAGAAAATTTGAAAATTAAAGAAATATGCATAGAAAAATAAGTATCACCAATAATCCTGCCATCCAGAAGCAATTTTTGTTGATGTTCTAGTTTATTTCATTTAGTCTTTCTGCAATGCATTTTCTCTGAGATCTCACTGGGGATATAATTTTGCATATTATATTTTTCCCTTCTCACCCACCATAGGACAGTATTTTCCATGTAACTAAAAATCCTTGCTGAATATTCCTTTGAGTGGTTGCATAGTCTTCTACTGTACACTTGAATGACTCTCTTGACTATAACACAAAGACTTCACTAGGAAAAAAAACGTCGCATTCTTTTCCTTGGGAGAGAAGAGGCTAGCAGGCACTTACATTGCAGTAGTTGCTTGTGCTCTACAAGGGGTTGCTTAAGCTCTGCATGCTTAAAACAACGACAGGAGCACAGGATTTGTGGCATAAAAGCATTATAAAAATATAGTCCTAGATCTGCCACATAAGGAACATGGTCTTAGCCACTAGTCCAGTGGTCCAGACTTCCAATTATGAATTTCTATATAATTTCCTCAAGAACATCAGAAACCTATGTCTTTCACAAAGAAATCGTTTCGGTTTTTAATTTTCATTTAAGTATCTCCTGTCACTTCTTCTGAAAAGTCTTTTTTTTAGAAGATATAAGAAAGCATGATTGTTGTGGTTAAAAATGGCCTTCCTGCCCACCACAAATAATGCTATTTTCTTCTCTTTCTTAAGTGTTCTCAGAAATCAGCAGTAATTAAGGGAAGATATTTATTAATAACTGTATGGATGTTCTGCAATTACCGGACATACATGAACAAAGCTGGAAAGCAACACAGATATATTTCTGCTCACACAATGCAGTCATTGGTTGGATTGGCTTTTCGTTTAACAATTTTAAAACCTTAAAATTGTTCATGTTTGTTTTAGTCATCCTTGCCTAAATATTTAATGCTCCATAGAAGTGCTTCCTACGTTTGTTATTAAAGCTTCTTACGCTCTGGTTTGGGGTATGTCTCCTTCCACAGGCTACCAAGACCAAACAGAAAATGCCTTGAAATGCAAACAGTCCCTGAATTATTATACCTATTACTTTTTATTAGTAGTAAAAACAAAAAAAGAAGCAAAGAACAGTTCTATTTATGCAGAGCAGTTAGAACATAAATAATAATAAAATGCTAAAATGATAAAAACAACTTACATTATATTAATTTAAGTCTTATAAAAAGTAGGTTTAGGTATTGCCTCCATGATAGCTAACGTGGTGCATTTTGCTTTCATCCAATATTTATCACCAAAAAACATTTTGGTTTAGGAAATAAAGTAGAGATAAAAAATTACAGTCTTTGAATATTGGGCTTTGACTAGTCCCCTGCTGCCCTTTATTGTATGTTTCAGTAAAATACAGTACATCTTGCTGTTTTATTTCATTGTTTGTGGCCCATGCAAAATCCTATTGTCCAGCTGCCCAGCGTAAATGAACAACAAATCAGAAGAACCAGAGAGACACTTTAACTGATTAAACTGGGTCTGGAATTTTTCTTTTACTGCGAAATTATCACCTTATTGCAATTATTTTTACACATTGTGATTATTTTTATACTTTGTGATTATTTCTACAAAATTCTAGGCCAGGTGTTAGCCAGAGGGCTAAGGCTATAGTACTTTATCTTAAAATCTCAAGCCCAGTAAAGAGTCCAGCTTTCATATTCTGAATTTGTGTCTTTTTCTCCCGAAATTATTTAAATCAGCTGGTTAGTGAAGCTTGAGTAGCCAGGCCTTTTTTATTCCCCTACTCAAGGCTCATCACTTTACTTTTTTTTCATATTACTTTTTCTGTAAAAGTTCTTTGGCCTGAGGAACTTAGTCATAAATGAATGAAAGTAAGGTTATTTCATCACAAAGCAAAATGAAAGACAATATAGAATAAGGGCACAATTCACATTTCACCCATAGAGTGATTTATAGCTGGATAAATAAATAGGCTCTAGTGCATGTGAGGAGTTGCAGAAAATGTTAGAGTAAATGTTAGAGCAATCAGGTTTACATGTGAAAATACCTTTGCTACATTTAAGTATCTCCTTTAGAAACATTGATAAAGCAGAATATATACCCTCTAAAGATGAAGGAAATGTAATGCTTCAACCAAAATCATAAATATTTCTTTATCAAGGTTAGGAATATATAAGCAAAACAGAAAACCAGAGCCACCATGTATGGATGCACGAGTTGTACACTGAACAACTCCAAGGGAAGACATTCACATAGATTACAATGTAATCATGTCTTAATTAAGCCTCATTAATTTTGTGCCTTCTATTTGGGAATACGTGACTCCAATTGTACCATGGATTTTAAAACAAAATTTAGGATCTAAATTAAAAAAAATGTTGTTGAATCAAGGTAACAAGTATGTATTAAGTCCACTGTAATGATTTGTGTTGGCTACAGAAGGGAAAAATAAAATTTCTGCATTAGAGAAATTGCAGACAGAATCAGTCAAATTGCATGGAGAATTTTTAAGATATATAAGTGTACAATTTTCAAGTGCTTCAGGAACATTCACTACCAACAGACAATTATTGTGCTGTCACATGTGGATATTTTGCAGACATAAAAGTGGATCTGGCCAGAGCTCCCTCTGCCTGGTTACACTGGAGTAGCCATTCTTTGTACTTAAAAGTAATGAAATGATATTTCTTTTAAAAAAATTGTACTACTCACCTCTGCCAACAACTTAGACTCACCTTTTTTTTTTTTTTTTACCTCACATCTGAATTAATAAGGTTTAAGTACATCTGGGTGAGGGACTCACATATTTACAGCTTCATTCTAATTCTAACATGTATAAAAGAAGAAGCCAAAATTCAGACAGCAAGCCAGTTCAAATGGCAGGCTTTCACTTCCAAGTACCATTGCTACTGAGTTTGTCGGGGTCTCCTGTTATTTTTAAAAATTATCTGGTCTTTTCACCTGCTTGATATACCCAAATATAAAAGACATCCTAACGGTTAAACCCCAAGTGATCTATTAAATATATATATTAATATATGCTGGAGAAAGACTTTTGACTCTATCCTTAACCTACTTTCATTTCCTTGGACCAAACAAACTTGCCTTGACCTAGGCTGACGACAACTATTTAGTCCTACACTGGATCAACTCAAGATGTATTTCGTAAGTGCAAAGCAACTCTGTTTACCAAAATCGGGCAGGTCAAAATCTTTCCTCATATATCCTTATCCAGGCTTACCGGTGAGCACACACTTGTACGCATACAGCCAGGCAAATCCAATCCCCAGCTTGTGTACATACAAACAAGCATTCGGATGTTTGATCTCAGCTTATGTTGAAAGTAAGAATTCCTCTGCAGAAAAAGGAACCCCTCCATTGGCATATTTGTGACCTGGGAAATTGCTGGAATTCTCAGAGTGCTAAGGTGCAGGCAAATGATTAACATGTCTCCATAAATCACTGCAGATTTAAGATTTAAATACGTACAAAAATGGCAGGGACTCTTGGGTCTTCTATTTATAAATGCAGTCCTTCTTTTTCTTTTGCCTCTCCCCCTCCCCTTCCCCTTTTGGATCAAAGAGAGAATTCCAAGCAGACTGAAAAACAATGGTAAATGTTTGCATTGCTGAAATTCACGCTGGTGCCATAAGTGGATTTAAGGCGGACTGGGCTCTATAAACAAAATAAAAAGATGGCATCCAAATGAAAATATGTAAAAAAGATACTGGGGGAAAAATGCTTCAGAGAAGCAGTCTGGTTAGTTGTAAAATGACTTTAAATTAGGCTTTAAAAAGGATTGCTAAATCTTGACACATATATGAGCAGCTTATTATCATGCAATTGTGCAGTAGTTGCTTGATCTTGTTACTGATTCGTCACATATGAATAAATGATTAATTACCAGAAAGGCTAAAACAGAGTAGAGTGAGAGTACTGAAGCTCACCCTGAAAGAGGGGCTTAAACACGTTTATTGCCCTTTAAGTGCATTTCATTAAGGCCAATTAAGGACTTTCATGTCTTATTAGAAAAATGAAGTAGATTTATGAGGTTTTCGTAGGTTGTAAATGCTGGGGCTAGCAGATACAAAACTGAGCAGAAATGTGGTAGTTAAGAGCTAAGAAAATATATACAAATGCTCCCAGAAAGCAAATATTTAATGGCAGTAAAAAGCCGGTTCAACACGAAGGCGATCTTTAAATAAAAGAAAGGGCATAATTTTTATTTCCTCTTGTCTACTCACTATAAACTTAAGGATTTGTGCACGGGGGGGATTTCTCTCTGCAGTTCAGGAACCTACTTCGGGGTGGGAAAAAAACAAAGCTAACCCTGCAATGTCCTGACAGGCACCGAGTCTTTTGTCAAAACTAAAGTATACACCAATAAAAATGCTCTTTTAATTCCAGGGTGAGAAACACATTTGTGAAAGAGAGGAAGCTCGAAAGTAAATCTAGCACCGACGTGGTTGTTAATAAACAAACAGCAAGCAAAAATCACTGGCGAAGGTTGGAGCCACGTGCCTAACTTCCCACTTTTCCGGTCCCGTCAGATGGTGTCAGAACATGAGCCCAACCAAATGATTATTATACACCCTGGATTTCCTTGATTCATTTTCAAGGAAAATTGCCATGACAGGTCAGCAAGCATTTTCTGTTGCCCTTTGGGAATGATTATCACCCTACACCACTCTAGCCATGGTGTTTATCTATTCAACATTCAGGCTGTTCCTTTACTCTCTCTCTCTCTCTCCCTCTCTCTCTCTCTCTCACACACACACACACACTATATGCACAAACACACACCATACACACACACACTTAAACAATATTTTCTCAGGGGACTCATGCAGCTTTTGTAAATGCAGGAACATGCATTTATGAATGTTTGGTGAAATGCATATTTTTACCTTGCACGCCATTATGGGAAGCCTCAACTGTTTATCATATACTCTCTTGGATAAATAATTTAAAACCATATGAAACTTCTTCAAGAAAATATCAACTGAAGATGTACAGTCACAACTTTTTAAGCTCAAATCTCTCCTCCTTCAAAAAAAAAAAAACATGAATATTGGCAAGTCAGTAGATTATGTCTTCTTGATTTTTAAAAAAAAATTTGAGAGAAGTGCTATAGAGCACATGAAAGATATCCAAAACTCGCCAACAGTTTTGCAGCAGACACGTATTACTTTAAAACGAACACCTCGGTTTTGCTTGTTGAAAACCTATTTACTGTCACAGAAAAGACTGAACGTGGAATTTTAGCACTTCTTCAAAAGCACTGGCAAATTTTTCGGCTGAGAACCTTTAAAATGGTATTACTAGATCTAACAGCAGGAAATCAGATTAACTGTGCTGTTTCAGAAGAAAAGATGAAGAGGTGGTGGACGATATTTATAAAGGTAGAAGCTGCAAAACTGAAAGTAAAGTCTGTGCCAAAAAATGACAACAAACACACAAAACAGCAAACAAAATATTAATTTCAATGTCCTTAGTGTAACTCTATTTTGTTCTGTGAATTTCATTTTCCAAACGAATCATGGCCTGGACAGAGACCGAAAGCAACTAGCCATGTATCTGTTCAGACTCTGCAAAGAATTTTATTGAACCAAAATGTGATGAGCATCTGTCCTCAGTGATTTATTCCAAACAGCAGAGATGTTATAAAATGAACACATTGCATCTCCTGCTATAAAAGAGAAACAAAATGATCTTCTAGTTAATATCCAATCAAACTTCAAGACACCTTATGGAGCACAAGGATTTCACGGGATCATTTCATTCCAGTGTACCTTTCTCTGGAACACTGAAACAGGATTAACTTTGGAATTTCTAAAACGCAAAGCTAAATGTGTATAATGGGTTTTGCTTTTTTCCAGGTCAACAGATGCCACTTGATTTTTATTTTTATTTGGACAACCCAAAATGTAGGCCCAGGCTAGGGTGCTAATTACCAATAAGTTCTTATTAAAGAACCGAGAGTGCTTTTTCAGAAAGTTCAATACCAGTTGGGATCTTAGGGGCACTGGGTTACAAATAGGAGTGGAACCTTTTCAAGTTCAGGATTGGATACATTTTGTTAGACACAATATAGACTATTTCTGGGAGAATAGCTGCTAAAAAAGAAAAAGAAAAAAAGACGTTGGGTTTAAAAGCCTCCCACAACTTTCAGTGTGTAAGTTTTATTCCAGGAAAGAATTTTCAGATGCCTTTGGTACAGATGAATCCCAAATAGATTTACACCCATGGGAAGAGCACAGGGACATTAAAATTACAACTCACACCCCAAATATTTCCACAATAATGCAGTTTGACATTGTCAAATAAAAACAATACAACCTTTATCTAATGTAGCCAATTTATTTTAGAGGCGTTCAATAAAACTAGGGAATTAAACTTTCAAACTTTCAAGTGATGAAAAGGTAATTTCTGTTTATACCCAACTCAGGAAAAAAGTCTCAAATTATTAGAGTTTAAAGCAAAATGAGATTTCCCTATTAGGAAAAGAGAATAGTCTCTACTGGATTGTAGAGCTAAATCTGCCAAACACAAAGAGCAGGGATGACATAAGGAAGGATTTAGCATATTCAAGCAGAGCTGGTCAATTTCAAACTCAACATGGACTTATTTCTCCCTGAATTTTCTAGGTTGGTCGTCCATAAATCTTCATCGCAATGAACAAGCTGCCAAGTCTTGCCCTTTCCTTCAGGCTGTTCAAATTCTAATGAAATTCTATAGATAGAATTTCACTGGGCATGCTTGGCATACCTTGAACATACTGTCAGACAGAGCTTTGTGGTGCCACCTTGGGGCAGACAGTTTTGAAATAGAGGGTGACTTTAAGGAAGCAGGCATAAATCTGATCAGTCCTTGCAGAATTCAGACTAGCTTTGGAAAAACCTCCAGCTCCATTCCAAGGCAAATAGCAATTTTCAGAGGTGAAAAGCTATGAGCCAAACTACCAGCCTGAAAGCTAGATTTCAACCATACAGATGTATTGGTAGGGTCACACGGTGCTTTTTTAAAACTGGTAAGGCAATGTTGAAAAATCAGGAAATCTTTTTATTACCAGGTTTCTGGCTTCATTTGAAAAATTGGAAGATCCAGAACAGTGGGCTCAAGTCCCTAAGGCAATGGTTGGCTGGAAAAGAGTTTGCATTCTTTCTATAGCGCCCAATCTATCTTTCCAGTCCCTATTATCTTATTGCTGTCTGCTTCTCACATATGTCTGACCCTTGAATTTGGACCCTAGGCTTATAGTCTCTGAGCCCTTTCTTCACATCCCTTAAAATCTTCATGTGTGAACTGTTAATGGCTCTGTTAACCAGAAAGAAATAAGAAACGAGAGATGCCTTATTTAGGGACCATGTGGCCCACCCAGCAGTTGATTACCAAATAAAATTCTGAATATTGACTCATCACATTTTCAACCCCTTATGCCAAAGATCAGCAGACTATGGCTCACGGGTGTACCAAATCCTGCCACTTTTTGTAAAAAAAGTTTTATTGAAACACAGCCCTGTTCATTTATTTATATATTGTCTGTGATTCTTTCACATTAGAATCCTGAGAGACCATGTGACCTGACAAGTCTGAATATTTACTATCTGGCCCTTTACAGAAAAAGTGAACCAGCCCACACCCTGTACTCTAGATTTAGAGATGCGCTCCCATTTCTAGAGCTCGTGAATGATGTTAAAGCCCCATTTAAAAACTGCTGCTCCTTCCCAATATGTTTTGCATCTGCTAAGGCCACCTGCATGAGTCAATAACTGCTATTTTCTGTGTGGGCATGACCACGGTTCCAAATTCAGAAAGTATACACTTAATGGAATTATTTCCCCAGTACCGATATACCATAGGCTTGAAATTGTCTTTGTTGGCCACCTCAGGAGATACCTGTGTTGACCATAATTTATGAACTGGCTATACCTTTGCTTAATTTTCTAAAGTAATACATCCAGGGGGATAAACCTGAAGTCTATCCTCCGACTGCTTCACTGAGCAGACTCACAATTATTGTATGCCCTGTCCGGCACTACGTTATACATAGCCCAAGAGTCTCCATAACACAACGTATTCTGCTTCATTAGAAGCAATAAAGTCAATAAGTTTGAGGGTCAACCAATGAGACAAAAATGACACAAGTGTATAGTCGGTGAGTAGTGTTCTTCCTGCCCTAGCCTATGGAAAATCTTAACCCTAGCCAACATCTATTTAGGCTTTTTTCTGTCCCATACATTGTATCATGAATTTGTCATCTAACACCCACACTAACCCTATGAGATAGGCACTGCTACTCTCCCATTTTACAGAGGAGCAAACAGATTTAAAAATGTTTAGGAATTTACTTAAGGTCATGTAGTTATTAATAACAAAGAGCAGAACTTTGACTAGAATTCAAGTCTGTCTGACTTCAAAGACTTGACTTTCATTGAGATTTCATGAAGCTGGAGAGAATGCCATTGGGACAAACCTCTTTTCCAGCTGCAGAAATCGGGCAATGAATAATCATTTATTTTGATGGCCTGACAGATTTGGAATTTCAGTCTGAGATTGCTCAAATTCCCAATAGGTCATTTAGACACTGTGCTGCATAAAGCAAAGCACCTTCGATTTAGCTGTAATTCATCCTTCCCTCTGAACTGTATCTATAATTTTGATGGACAATAGCAAATACCTCCAAAGATTCTAGAGTACAAACAAATGTCAGAAGCCTCTCAGATGTACAAGGGTATTCCAGAATTGAATATTTCTGAATTGCATCTGTTTATGTTTAGCTTCCCTTCTAGTTGGTGAATGTCTCAAGTTGATTTTCATTTCTTAGGTAAGCATGAGGCTTCCTGTTACCAATGAACTATCCCTTAGCTACATCGAGGGATAGTTGAAATTATTGGCTGACCTCTCCTTACCCTCACCCACCCCATTTCCAACTAGCAGAATGTGTTCCAATGTGCCTTACCAGTGAGAACTCAACTAAGTATCTATTCGTTGACAAATATCACAAATATGTTAGTACCTCTTGTGACCTCAAGAACCCACCCTCCTTTGTGTAAGTCAAAAGTCTCTGAATAAGGATGTGGTGCAGAAAGTCAGAGGAATTGAAAACGAAGATGAGCCATCTGGAATTTCTCATGTTGCTGGGGTTTCCTTTTATTTTTGGTTCTTGTTTGTTTAGCTTAATTCAGAAGCTTTCCTTTCACAAGGAAAAAAATAAGAATTTGTGTTTGAAATAAAAGCTTTTGTATTTAATTTTATATCTTCCTACCAGAAGAAGAATGTCCCCATTGCAGGAGCTTTCTTGCTAACAATGGCTGGTAATTTGAGAGAAAACCCCTTTAGCGGTAAGCAGGCACATCGTCTGAGCAGGCACCCAGGGAGGAATGTGTCATAAAGGCACATTCCTCATAATCAAGGATAATTCAAAAGGGAAACAGTGACCGAACATCCATGAGAGCCAACAGAAGCCTAATCCTGAGCCCAGCTCTGCAGACGGGGACACAGGCTGCTGCAAAGCCAGGGCAGATGCCAGGGAAGGGACCAGCCACAAATGGAACAGAAGTCCAGTCCAGAGCTTGGCATCTGGGTTCTTCAGCTGCCAGCCTTGCCTCGCGAGTAGCCACGATGTTTGGCTCCTGTGCAGAAAACAACAGAGGATGAGGCTAAAGAGGTCCATGCTGTGTCCTGCCAGCAACAGGACGAGCCCGTGCCAAGAGAAGGCTGCAGTGCTACGCGGGTGCCAATGTGCCTTGGAACGGCTTTTATATTTTGTAAAAGGACAACAGAATTCCTGCAAAAAGAAAAGGCCAGATCCAACACTCAGAACCATTTCTCCCATTTTCCTTTTTCAAAAAAAAAGAAAAAACGCTACTCCTGTCCACAGCCCATTTTTTTCCCCTCAAGGCTAACATGCACAGGTTGCTTTCTGCTTCTCTCCTGCATCCCATAGTATCACATCAAAACCAAGCCGGCGGTTTGTTTCACAAATGTTACTAAACTTCTAATTTTTGACCTCTCCATTATTATTTGCCTTCATTTAGTTCCCAGAAAACATTGTCGGTAGAATGCGTGGAGTGGGGTGGGGGATGCAGAAGGTAGTGGGGTAGCCTGAGAGATCATCTTGGTTATGAGCTAAGTAAGCCGTTCCAATCCTGGGGATTTACAGTAGGCTTTCAAAGACCCAGTGTTCTATTTATAACGAAATATTTTTGCAATTGTTCAACTGGGGAAACTGTAAGACAACTGGAGCAGTAAAATGCTATAATAAGTAAAATCCACTACCTAGATATCATGACTTCCTGAAACATAAGAAATCAGAAATTGAGAGGTAGAACCCCTTGGTCCATTCCCATTAGATGGAGGAAAAGGAAGAAGAAAATAAAGAAGCCAATGGAGGACACAGAGACCCTTCATTGTGGGAGCGCTCCTCTAGCCTGGCTCAAATTAATGCTCAGATGTATTAACCAGAGAAACATTTCCGGTAAGAAAATACTAAATCTCTTGTCATCATGGGGAAGATCTTGATTTTGTCACTTCATTCCATGTCTTACAAAAGATGGGTGACTTTGAGAATATTATATGTAAGGCTTTTAATTAAAACATCAGGGACATTTCATTTACTAATATTACTAGGCTCTTATTTTTCTATTCAAAATCCAAATTAGTGGATACTAAGGGCAAACATTAAAATCTTCTAATTATTCATATATGATCTCTTGTGTTTTAATGTGTCTTTGGCGAAATACCTGGATGATTGATAAATAAAACATAGGCACAGGCCATTGGTATCCTAAAATGCAATTCTTACATAATTCTTGGGGGAGAAAATAAGGCTTCTCAAGGTAACTGTGACTATTTCACTCTTCCCTATCATGGAGCAAATAGCACACTCCATTCATAACTCACATTTTATTATTTCTCTGCCCACACAGTGCTTTTGCTCAAATCGTTCCCTTTTCTTAAGCTAACTTTCTCCACCAGCATTCTTTTCAAGGCCCAGTTTACATAAGTTATGAAACTTTTACGGGGGCCTTTCTTTTTCTCCTATTCTTCCATCATTTATGTCTGCACCACAGAGCTCAGCATTTGATTATATTGCCTTGCAATTTAGTAGTTCTTACGTAAGTATTATTTATACAATGGTGGTCTCTTTGAAGGAAGAGGTCATGACTTCTGGTTTTCTTTATCATGGGCTGAGCCCATGATAATAGCTTGAATTTTTAGAAAAGATTACTTGCTTTTCGAATTAAAATTTATCTCTATGTGGATTCTTATCTCTATATGGATGATGAAAAATAAAGCTTTTGACAAGACAAGGTTTACATGTCTATCAAAAATTAATATTTTTAGGGGGACTTAATATCATTTATGGGGCACCAACTAAGTATACAGAAGGCTAGGGTTCAAAGAAGAGAAATCTTATAATCAAACCAGTGCAAGGGTAGAGCAATGGGCACAATAACAAACATTTGCGATGTGGTCCCTCCTGTTTACCATGAAGAAAGAACACAAGCACCTCACTGAGCTGGGTACTATCAACTTTTCTGGGCTCCCCCCAAATATTATTCCATAGTCCACTAGTAGGATTTTTAATGCTTCAGTGGTATACTAAATCTATTTAAATAGCATGTTTGAGGAAAGGTGCTTCAAAATGTTATTTCTGAGGAGTCCTCAGAGCCATACTTCACCTAAAAGTGTCACTTTAAAAGAAAAAAAAGACGAAGTCAAGAAAATCAACACTAGATGCTAATTTAATGCCTGTCTTGTCTGGGGACTGTACCTCTTGAATGTTTAAAATTATATTTTATTTTATTTATTTTAATAACTGCATTGTATTAAAAGCCAACACCAGTCTGCATACTTAAGGACTACCAACTTGAACAAAGAGAATAAGAAGGAAGCAGAAATTGGTTTAAGGACTTTCAGTAATGCCAACAGAAAGAAGATTTATTCAGAGAAGATGTGAGTATCAATGTCATTTTATGTCAGATGTCAACATGTCAAAAATAATTGTGTTTTGTTGAAATAATTAAATAAAATCTCTTCTCTTCTTTGTTTCTTCATAAATGCGGATATCGCATAAAGCAAGCACTTTCAAAATGTGCCATTCTGCTTAGAAACAGTATTTACCCTTGTGGTGTAGTTCGGGGTACCTGGTGTTGGAAAGGATGTTAAAGCCCAGACCATCTTTAGCTGCCCGTGGGAAAACACAGCCAGTTGTGAGGCTGTAAAGAGACTTTTAACTAGGTATTGCTCACTCTTCCTTCCTTATCCAACTGCCTCTTAACCCTAACCCACCACTTAGTAGTAGAGACATCTGTACTGCAACTGAAGAGGATTCTTTTTAAAAAGTACAGTCTACTAACATGCTGAGCCATTGCCTCTCATAATGTTATGCATCCTTTTGTTCTTTGACAAGACATTTGTTTGAGGTTGAGTGGACACAGCCAAAATGGCAACTCAAAGGACCAGTTCAGGAAACCCATCAAATGCAGCCAAAACAGGATGTTTGTGTTCTATTCATAACACCCTTCTTTTTTTTCTCATTGATCATACCAGGTTTTTGCAAAGGGCTTTGTAAGTGAGTGAAAATGAAATTCATATATGTACATCCACCAAGAAACAAAATGAGACTTTAATAAAGAGAAAGTGTATTTGCTTTTCCAACTGGCACAGTGTGGATTTCAGCTTTCTATGTATCATGAGAATTAAAGCTTTAGGCAAGACAAGGATATTCATGCCTCTGCCAAAAATTAATATATTTTTTAATGATAAATTAACATCAAAAGTTTTATACATATTAGTGATGGTCTGACCTCCAACTGTTAACAGTCATGTCCAATCCCCGCACACAGAAGGAGAAAATATGTCTACTCTGAATGTTCAATTTGTTCAATTCCCTCCCATGTCTTTTCAGCTGCTAATGCTGCTCTGCAAACAGATGATGGCTTTAATGGGAAAGGAAAACCAACACGGATACACTATTTTAAATTTTTTGAGGTGATAATTTGTAAGTTAGTTATGCTTCATCATTATGTTTACTAGAATACATATATATGTGTACAATTTTAAAGCAACAACCAATCCCCAGAAGTTGACAGAATTTCAAAATAAAATCTCCTGTTGTTTGAAAGCAGTGTCTGCCATTTTAGAGAGAGAATCTTCCAACTCAATGGAACAAACATTTGCTAAATAACTAGGTGTCAGGTTTGTGTGTGTTGAGGGGTGGAAGATGGTGTTAGGAAGTTGCAAAACGACATGGTCACTGTAATAAAATTCAATTGAGAACCTAGAAAAATGCCACCCAATCCAGTTCCATATGTAAAATACAGGACAATTAGAAACTATCCCAAAATCTATCAAAGTACAAGCCAAGGCTAAGCAGCCAATCAGAAGCTGGCCATTCCACAAACTTTCTGCATGTTCTTTCTATAAAAAATCCTTTTTATTGCAACAGAAACAGCAAAAAGACCTCAGATAGAGAAGACGGAGGCCTGAAGTCACAGTCAGTCCCACGATAATGGTAGCCCCACCAAAGACAAAAAGCAAAGATAATTATCCAAGGGATCCCCTCTCCATGGAGAGTTAAAACAACAGAGTTGAGACCTTCACGGAAGCTAGGTTAGAATATTCACATTTAACTCCTATAAAATATCAGCTTATATATTACTTGGTCTTAGAAACTGTGAAGGGTTTCTCCTCTGAACAGAGTTTTTGTTGTTACAAAAGGTATACATTAGGAAAGTAATTCAATAATCATCATTTTTAGTACATTTATAGAAATTTCAAAAAGTATACATTTACAGGAGTGTATAAAGAATGCCATGCAACATCCACATGTGACTCCAGGAGACTAGTGTCCTGGTTCTTCTCCTAGCTCACTGATGGTGGCTCCTTCTCCGTGTCTTTGCTGGTTCCTCCCCCTCTCCCTGACTACTTAATGTTGGAGTCACCCAGTGCTCAGTTCTTGGTTCTCTCCTCTTCTCTACCTACATTCGGTCTCTGTATTTTAAATACCACCTTTATGCTAACTACTCCCAAATTTATATCTCCTCCCCAGAGCTCTGTTCTGAACTCCAACTGCCTACTCAATATTATCACCTGCATGTCTAAATTCAACATATTCAAAACTCCTTATCTTTTCTCCAAAACCTACTTCACCCATGGTCTTTCTATCAGTTGATGATACTGCCATCCTTCTAATTGTATAATAATTGATGCCTCTCTTTCTTTCATAATCTATGTCTATACTGTTAGCAAATCCTGTTGGCTCAACCTTCAAAATGTTTCTATAATCCAACCATTTCTTACCACCTCCACTGTCACCTGGACCTAGTTTAAGCCACCATCATCTCTTCCTATCTCTTGCCTTACAATAACTCCCTTGTCATAGGTTTCTCTGCTTCTATCCTTGCCCAAGTCTATTTTTGACAGAGCAATCTTTTTTTTTTTTTTTCTGAAACAGGGTCTTGCTCTGTCACCTTGGCCAGAGTGCAGTGGCATCATCATAGCTCACTACAACCTCAAACTCCTAGGCTCAAGCAATCCTCCTACCTCAGCATCCCGAGTAGATAGGGCTACAGGCATGTGCCACCACGCTCAGCTAATTTTTATTTTTTGTAGAGATAAGGTCTCCCTATCTTGCCCAGGCTGGTCTCAAACTACTGGGCTCAAGCAATTATCCTACCTCGGCCTCCCAGGCGTGAGCCACCCTGCCTGGTCTTGGAGCAATCCTTTTAGGAAGTAAGTCAGTTTGTATCACTCCTCAGGTAAAAACTCTCCAGTGGTTCCAGCGGTTCCCATTTTACTCAGAGGATTACTTCTCTAACTTCCTCTCCTCCCACTCTCTCACTTTACTCACCACTCTGAATCCTTACGAACTTAACATATGTTGTTCCCTGTGTCTGGAATATTCTTCCCCCAGATATCCACCCAGCTGAGTCACTCACTTCATTTTTGTTCCCATATCACTTTCTCAATAAGTCCTAACCTATAGTATTTAAAATTGCAAACTGCCCCTCCGCACTATTCTACTTTACTTTTTCTTCCAGTGCACTATAACCTTCTAACATACTCTGTAGTTTACTTATGTGGTATGCTTATTATTGAATGTCTATCTCTTTCTTTAGAATATAAGCTCTACAAAGCAGGGATCTTTATTTGTCCACTTCACTTATGTGTACTAAGTACCCAGAACAGTGTCTGGCTCATAGAAAGTATTCAGTAAATATTGTTTTAATGAATTTCATTTGATAAATGTATATTGAATACTAAACTCTCTAGGCATTGGCTATATATTAATGAATCATGTCTCTATCCTCAGGAAGCTTATATCCCAGTGAGGGGAAAGATATAATTAACAAGAAAGCTAGTAAGATAATTTGAGGTGGCAATAAGTACTATGAAAAACAGGGTTATATGAAAGTTATGGAGGTGCAACTTTAGATGGAATGGTCAAAGAAGTCTTCTCTGAAGAAGTGACATTTGGGTTGAAATCTGAATGATAAAAGGAACTAGACTATAACAATCTCGGAAGAGACCTCTTGGAAGAGGAGACAGACCAGTAAAAGATCTAAGACAATGATAAGATTAGCCTATAAAGCAATAGAAAGAAAGATAACAGGGCTTATGAAAGTCAGTGTGGAGAATAGGTATTAACAGAAGGTGAGTTTGGAGAGGTAGGCAGGGGTCAGATCACAGAGGCTTTGAATGCCATGACAAAGAGTTTGAATTGTATGTAGTCTATATGCAACATAATCTGGTTGATATTATAAAAATATTATCCCCAATTACTTTGTGGAGAGTGGATTGAGGAAGGAAAAGAGTAAAAACAGGCTGATTAAAAATACATTATAAGTTAGGAGGCAATACAGTATATTAGATATTCTGAGGGGGAAAGATGACCCAAGGCAAAATGCCTTCTGTTGAATATGTTACAACAAACATGCTTTCAAATGCATTGTTGGACTCACAAGAAAATAAAGGGAAATAACTTAATTGGAAAGTTAGACTAGTTAGTGATTATTAAGCACAGAAGAAAAAAAGAAAGAAAGAAAGAAAAAAGAAAGGAGAAATAACTGAGGGAAAAATAAAATTTAACAGTGAGTTGGAATCAGAATGGTAAGGAAACTTGGAAGTCAAGACAGTCCTGAGGGTAAAAGTCAACACATGAACCTAGAGGTGTGGGAAGTAGAAGTCACTTACTGAAAGACTAGGCCTTAAGCCTGCATGATGTAGATAGGCTGAAATCAGACCGCTACATAATAATGGGACCCCCAAAGAGGCCTTACTCTCAATGAAAGCATGAGCATGAAAAAAAATTTCCACTTGCCTGCCCCACAGGGAGCCATCAGAAAAACCTGTCTGATCTAATCTTGGCTCTGGATATAAGAATAATTACAGTATAAATGATAGTTTGCCTAAAATTTGTAACCTTCAAATGAGCCTAAGGTTGAAATTTATATTAGCTGCACAACTGAGAAATTCCAAGCTGTTCAGAATCATGGTAAAGATCAAATCGCATTATCCATAGGGCAAGAAAACATTACTAGGGACAAAAATTGACACCATACAGGTCAAAATAAATAGGATAGAATATATATATTTATATTACATATGTACTCTCTCCTATATTCTGGTCTGAGATATATACTCTATATATGATATAATATATGTATAATGCAATGGATTATAAATATATATTATATGTGATATATTTTATAATATATTTATATATATCTCAGACCAGAAAAGGAAAATAATCCTAAAATTTATAGCACTAAATAAAATTACAAGAAGAAATTAATAAATTCACCATTTCAGAAGAGTTAAAAAATTTATTTTAGTAATTAAAATGTCAAAATCAATAGTGTTATAGATTTAAATAGCAAAATTAACAGGCTTGATTTAATGGAAGTTTAAAGAAGCTGCTCCAAACAACTAGAGAATGCTATTGTCTCAAACACATACAGAGCATTTACAAAAACTGATCAAGTATCAGGGCACAAAGTATCAATAAATTTCAAAAACTATATATCATACATTTAATATTCCCTCACCAAAATGCAATATTGTTTAAAATATGTTAAAAGAATAACTTTTTAAAAATTGTGTTAACACTTAAAATGTACTTCTAAATTGCTCAGAGATTAAAGAAAAACAAAATATAAATTTTAAAATATTATTTAAGTCAAAATAAATGGCATGCACAGACATTTTTTAAAGTTTATAATAGAAAAGCAGAAAGGCTGAAACTTAACAAAGTATCCAAATTAAAAGTTAGAAACATAAAAACAGAATTAATGAAGTGGAAGGAAGAAAATGTTTTAAAAAAATATTATAAATTAATCATTAAAATTAATGAATTTAAAAATAGGATATAATAGTAAACAACAAAATGAGAAGGTGATTTTTTAAATACTAATAAAATAGACAAATTTATGGGAGATTGATCAAGAAAAAAGAGGCACAAATAAACAATACTATAAATGAAAATGGGTTTACAAATTCAGACACAAAAAAATTTTAAAAATCACGATACCCTGAACAACATTAGGCTAATGATATAAAACATTAATGAAACTGAAAAATTCCATTAAAAATATAAAACTTAATAAAACTGACTCAAGAAGAAATAGAAAACACCAAAAATCCCATTAACCTTTGGAAATATTATAGTTAAAAGCCTTCCCCTAAAAACCACCAGATTCAAATGGTTTTACAGATGAATTGTTCTAAACTTTGAGGGTGCAAAGTTTTTTAATTTACATAGAGAATGCAAGAATAGAGAACATTTCCCAACTTATTTTAGGAAGGTAGTAGAACCTCGATATTGAAATTATACAAAGTCCTAATAGAAAAAGAAAACACAGGCCAATCTCACACAATGCAAAATTCTGAACAAATTATTAACAAACTGGATCCAGATTTATAATTTTTAATGTAATGCATATTGATAAGGTTAAGTTTATCTCAAGAATGCAAGTCTAGTTTACTTATAGAAAATCTTATATTTTACTACAATTAAAAAAAATAAAAGATAACACATGATAATCTCAATGGATGCAAAACTTCAATAAAATTTAAAACCTATTCATGTTAAAGTTAATAGCAAATCAGAAAATGAAAATAACTTATTAATAATCAGTGTTAATAATATTAATAATATTAATTAATATTAATAATGAACAGTGTCCACCAAAAATCTACAGTATACATAACATATAAAATAAAATATTAGACTCATTGTATTTAACATTTAAAAAAGAAATACTCCATGGTTCTAGTCAGCAAAGTATGAAAATAGTAATTTTTTTAATTTAATAAAAGTTTAGAAATCAGGAGGAGAAGCTATAGTAATGAGATTTTTAACATAAAAACTTAAATAAATCTATAAATTATTTTTAAAGCAATATTTAATCAGGGTAAAAAATTAATATAGAAAATTAATTGCATTTCTATAAACCAGCAACAAACATAAAATGTAATTTTTAAAAGAACATTTACATAGTAGAATATTTACAGATGAAATCTTAGATTTGTTTCAAAATAATATGGGATAAGAGTGGATGGAGGGATGAATGAAACAAGATAGGTCATGCATTGATAATTGTTGAAGTTGGTTGATGAATAAGCTGAGCCCATTATACTATCCTCTATATATATGTGTGCTTGAGAATTTTTATAATAAAAAATGTTTTAAAGACAATACCTACTAATACAAGTACTAGAGGAAAACATGGGTTAAATTCTTTATAACCTGGAGTGGAAAAAACTTTCCTATTTGCCCACATAAAACAAAAAACTCGCATGACAAAAATAAGAACCAAAAACAGAAACACCATAAGTAGAACCAAAATACAAATGTCAAACTGGAAAAAAGAATTTGTAACAAATCACAGACAAATGCAAATTCTCTAACATATAAAGAGCTCCTAAAAGTTAAGAAGACCAATAATCTAATAGGAAATAAGTTTAAAAAGTGTAAGCAGGGAGGCCACAGAAATGAAAATATGTTCAATCTTGTTTATAATATGAGAAATACATATTAAAACTATTCTGAAGATCCATTTCTCACTTACCAGATTAGACAAAAAAAAAAAAAACCCAGATCATGACAACATGATCTATTGGCAAGTCTAAGGGAAAACAGGCAGTCTTCTATGATGGTGGTAGAAATGCAAAAATGGCATAACATCTGTGGAGATATATCTGAAATACTTAGCAAAATTTCATATGCATATTTGATCCAGCAATTCCACTTCTAGGACTCTATCCCAAAGATCCATGGGCAAAATGCCAATAAGGTAGGCACAAACTTATTCATTGTGACACTATATTCAATAGCAAAAGACTGAAAACAACCCAAATGTCCATTATTGGGACCTGGTGGATAAACTATGGTAAATCCATACAACACAATACATAGCAGCTGTACAAAATAATAAGCTGTAAAATTAAACATCTATAAATGTTGATATGGAATCATATTCAAATATGTATTGCTAAATAATAAAAGTAATACGCAAGAAAATATTTATGGTTTTTTGTGCACTATTTTCAAAATTTTATTGTTATTGTATGCTTAGTATAAACATACCCATTGTGGAAAAGAAGGGAAGGGAAATAAGATTTTTATATAGCTATTTTTTTTTATATTTTTGGAAAGAAACAACAGAAAGGACAATTTAAAACTACTTTTAAAAAACAGTTACCTATGAGGCAGATAGAGAGCAGGTTGGAAGGGACAGGGATAGAGTATATCTTGTTACATAGTTTTGACTTTGAAATCATATAAATTAAAAAACAAAATTGAATCAAAAAGGAATAATCAGTGCTTCAAAATTGAAAACAAACTGAAATAAATGAATCCAACCAAATACCAAGTTGGTGGCTTAACCAGACATAGAAAAACTTTACTTCAATTGACTCTGAAATACTCTGAGTATTCCTCTCTCATAGGATATATTCTAAAAACAAAAAGAATCACAGAGAAACGTCAAGTTTCATTCAGTAGTCTGTGGCTAGTGGTAATACTAATATTATTATTTTGAAACCATTAATATTATATCAAAGGATAAAGGAAATAATTATGCCCTTATGAACCAAGATTCTCTGCATAAGGAAAAAAAGCATACAAAGTTAAGATAAAACTCCATAAACTGAAGTTTGAATTGGAAAAACGTCAACATCCTTTTTCTTATAAATATACATATATTTCCTAGTCGTATTCCTTTATAAACCTGGAAGCAATGGCAACCCAAAAGCAATGAACATCTCTAGCACCTAGAATTAAGGTTTCTAAGTACCAATTGCCACAGAAGGAATCAGGACTTTTTAGAGAAATTACTGCTTTTAGCTCTGGGGCAGGAAATGTCCAAGGTAAGCCTGAGATATCTGTTGTGCCAGAAAGGCAGAAAGCTGCAAAAGAGTAATGAAGTCCTTTCAAAAGGACACAGGAGCCAACTTGAAAGGACGCCCACTGAACTAAGATGAGACAATTTGAGCATCAGGAAGAATAATGACCACAATAGTTGATACACACAAAATATATAAAAGTCCACAGTTCACAACGATATTGATAGAAACTTGTAAGTCACCATCGAAAGTTACCAAGCTACCTACTAATTACTCTGAATACTAATTCAGTGAAAGAATCAAGCATTTATTCTTTCTTTTTATAAAAATTGTATTTTTAGAGTAACCAAATAATGGAAAAAAGGAGATCCTTTTTATAGAAGGAATACGGAAGAAATGATAGAATTAGATAATCACCATTTTTGCACAACTTAATGAAATAATAGAACAAGGCAATAATTATCAATGAATGCTGTGCTGATTATTCTCTGCCCTTTCCTGGGCTGCTCTGTGCCCCAGGAATCTGACCTCAATGAACTGCTGCTGACAGAAGATGGAGTGGAGGGAGAGATTCCTGTTATTCCTGCCACTCCAGCTCAGGCTCTCTGCTGTGCTGACAGGCTGCTTTTCCCTTTGGCCACAGCTCCCTTCTGTATATGTATTTGTATACATATACACACACGCACAGAGAACCTGCATCCAATCCAATCTAGCTTCTAGACCTGACTCCCGGTGCATAGGAAACAGGGGTCATAGAGGAATAAGCAAGGAAGAAAGCAGCCAAATCCAAACTGTGAGACATTCTACAAGACAAATAACCTGGATACTTCAATAAGTCAATTAAAAATGGGAGAGAAGGATGTATAAGAATAAGAAACTTGAGGACAAGCAACACGCAGACTTTGTTTGGATCCTCATTCAAACAAACTACTCACCTTGAAGACAACTGGGCAAATCTCAATATGGGCCTGATATTCAATGATACAAAGAAACTGCTAATTTTGTTCCATATGACAATGACATGGTTGGTATGATTTTTTTAAAATCCTTATTATCTAGACATGAATACTGAAGCATTTGTAGGTAAAATAACACAATATCTGGGATTTGTTTTAAAATGCTCTAGGAGATAAAAGATGATAAATGAGATAAGATTATAATAATTAACATTACTATATATTAAAAATATGAAGATATCACATACAAAGGCAAGAATAAATACATAAAATCATAAAAATAAATTTCACAATAGATGTCAAAGATATCAATAGAGAAAATTATAAAATTTTTAAAGATATCAAAAAGAATAAATAAATAGAATGGATAATAAATAAATTTATAGAAGTAGCAACATATTAAAGAGGTCAGCTCTATCCAAAGGTATTAAAAAGCCAGAATAATTCTAACCAAAATCTAAACAGGGGTTTTCAAGGAACTCAATCTCATAAAAAACCAGCAGGTGAAGGAAATAGCCCTACTAGGAAACATATATTAAATCCATAGTAATTAATATAGTTTAAGCATAAAGATAAACATTAAAACCAATTGAACAGTTAGAGAGTCCAAATCAGACCCAAGCATATATGAAAATCTGATTTATTATGGCACTGCCTATTAAAGAAAAAATAACAGACTGTCGTTTTCCATAAAGAAAAACAATATAAATTGGGATACTCACTTTTGCTTTAGACAAAAAGAATCAATTTAAACCTTAAAAGTAATAAACAAAACTTTAAAGCTTTTAGGAAAAAAATATGCTACTTAAGTGGCCTTGGAGTTCGGAAGTATTTTTTTTGAATATATAAAAATCATAATTCATAAAGTGCCAGATTAATAAATTTGACTCCATTAAAATGAAGAACTTCTGTTCATCAAATGATACCATAAGGAGAATAAAAATGTTCTACTAATTGAAAGGAGATATTTGTCTCATGTATAAAACAGAAAAGGATCAGTATCCAAAATATATAAAGAATCCTTATTGATCACTAAAAAATAAAAGTGAACAAAATATATCAGAATAGTTTAGGCAATGCTGGAGCAGCAAAGAAACCTGAAAATGTCAGTGGATTAAACCCTACAAAGATTTATTTCTTGCTCACACATCGTTCACTGCAGGTCAACTAACTCTTCAGGGCAGCTGTCCTTTATGCCGTGATGCAGCAATCCAAGCTATTTCAATCTTGAAGCTACACCATCTCAACATGAGCCTCACTGCTTCAGAAGAGGGAGCTAAGAAGTCATGCACCAACTCTTAAATGCTCTAGTTTTCTCAGAACAATTGATCAGAACAGTTCATGTGACCCCACCCAATTGTAGGGCGGCTGGGAAGTTTGGGGGATCGCGCAGGTAATTGTGAGCAGAACTTCCTCGGGGATAAACATAAACAGACATTCCATAGAAGGGAAATAGAAATGGCTAAAGAAATACATGGGAAAGTGTTCAGATGTAGTAAAGGAAACAAAGAATAAAATTACTCCCAGATACCATTAGATACTACACCAAAATGGCAAAAACTTAAAAGTCTGATACCAAGTGCTGCTGACAAATGGGCAGCAACAAATTGTCTTATACTGCTAGTAGAAGTGCCAATCCAAGCAATCATTTTGGAAAACAATTTGGCCGTATCTTGAAAAGTTGAGCTTCCACATAAACTATGACCCAGAAATCCCATTGTAATTTTTAAAAATTGGGTGCCTTCTTGCATAGTTTTATTTAAAAAGTTTTATCACCAAGTAGATGTAGTTGCTGGCATATTATAGATATTGAAATTTTTATATCATTCATAAGTGTATGCAAAGAAATCTAAACACTATAATAATTTTATAAACTCCATCATCCATTTAAAAATACATGTACAGATTCATCTTCAAAGTGAGAAATTTTGCAGTGTTCCTTTGACTCCTTGAACTTTATTCTAATTTAATTCCTTTTATGTTTAAAAGCATTTTACTGGTCACCCTGTCATACTCCTCTGCAACAAAAATACAACTTCAATACATTAAAATGTATGCCTTTATTTTCTTTATGTTCAGCCTCAGGAGACTGAGCATGGTATCATGCTCATGATACCATGAATTGTGGCACCAAAGAGACAGAAACAAACAAACCAAGTGCTATCAACAGGCAATTGTACAAATAGTGTTTACTCACATAATAGAATACTATGCACCACTGAAAAACTGGCAAACTACAATGATGTGCCACACATATCAACATGGATAAATTTCAGGCACATAATTTTAGTGAAAAAAACAAACTAAACATATAAAAATATATGACAAACCATATACCATTTGTAAAAAACTATGTAAAAGTGAACCATATATCATTGATAAACATCTATATAATAGAACTATAGCAAAAGACAAAAGAAAGTTAACCAGAATGAGAACAGCGATTATATTACTCCCACTGGGAAAAGGGAAAGGTGGTTTTAGAACAGGTGAAAGGGAGCTTCAACAATATTTGCAGTGTTCTACTGCTGACTTTTGGATGTCTATTTGACTATTCTTTTATGCTATTTTTATGACTGCAATATTTTTCAATGTTTTCAAAGAGAAGCAAAAGTGGCTACAAAAGTCCAGACTGACCTGACCGAAAGAGCCCCCATCATGATGCAGGTAATGTGCCTGGGAACGCCATGTGGTCCTCATGTCTGGGGACACTGTCCTTCTGCCTGAGCACTCAGTGTTGGGAGGAGCAGAGAAGAACGGAGACACAGTCCATACATTCAGATCAGCTCTATGCTAGAGAGTCTCACTTCTGAGGTTTAGAGTTTATTATCTGGTAGGACTATAACTTTTTCTGTAAACTTTTTCATTTCCAGATTTGACTGACAACATATTGACTCTTTCAAGCTTTTGCTTGTCCACATCGGAACTCTCCAGACTACAGCATCATTTCCCATTGCACAAACTTTGATTCATTCATTCATTCATTCATTCAACAAATGTTTATTGACTTCCCACACTGTGCTGGATCCTGTGAAGAACACAGAGCAGCCTCTGTTCTCTTGACACCTACAGTTCACAGGAATTTTAGTGGAAGATGTAAGGACCATTCAAAAGAAAGAACAGAGGAGGGGAGGAAAAGAGGGGACAGAGAATGAAGAAAGGCAAGTATCCTGACAACAGAAGGCAATGCACTGGCAGGAATAACAAGGATTTTATTTCTTTATTCCCTAAGCCCACCCTGTTTGACACACTTTTCTCCACATAATCCCTCAGCTTTGCTGGGTCCTCAGTATTCAAGACATTCCTGATTTTCAGAGGCAGTGAGAAAGTAAGAGAGAACTTAGGCCCTGACACTTGACTCTGAGTGTGTTTTCATATGAACACCTCGCACTGTTGTGTGTTTGTTTATTCTCTTTCAGGTCTACCTCTGTAACCTTTTTTGGGCCACGAATTCCTAATGAAGCCTATGGAATAGGTTTTCAGAATAGTATTTTTAAATGCATAAATTAAAATATATAGGATTACAAACCAATTACATTAAAATGCAATGGACCTCCCTGGGAGAGGACAGACTAGGAGAATAAAACAAAAAGGAGAAGGCAAGGCCGGTTCTTCTGAATGTTTCCCCAAAAGATAACTGGCGAGGGTATAGTGATTTAACCCAAGACCTATGTGTTTGCCTCACCAGACAGAGTAATAAACTAACTCAAGAAAACTTGATTTAAAAGTGAAGTGGCTGATTGTCTATTTCCTAATAAACACTGTAATCAAAAATACTCAGTGTTGTACTTCAACAGAGTGTTTCATTTATCAAATGTTTCCAGAACATCCAATCCATTTCTTAATTTCTGTTTACTCTTTCATCATCTCCCCCCATGCACCCCTGCTTTATTCCAATCTTTGATCTGCATCTAGGATGTTGACAAAGGATTTGGCTTATCCTGCCCCACTGCACAAGATTCCACCACCTCCCTATTAATGAAGCAAATAACACTAGAAGGGGATCTAATGTAAGCACTGTCTATGTGAACAGTAACTGTGACATTGGGAGGCTCGTAGATTGCTAGATTGCGCATCTAATCATTCATGATAATTCATCCACTGGGCTTGATTTGGGAGGGGCGATGCTTTTTGGCATGCCAAATCTGACATCCGTCACAACTCGGCATCCTCACAGAAAGTGTTTGATGGAGATCTATATGCACCCACGTGATGAAATGTGGTCCCTGCACCATCTCTTCATTCGGGAAGCTCTCCAAACACCTCTTTAATAAAAGACAAAGATTTAAATATCTCCAGATCCAGGAGACAGAAACACCTTGCCATCTATTTTCTTTTCTCAGGATTTGCCTTTTTTCCCAAACAACTCAATCAGCTCTAGCTACCGTTATAGTTTCAGACAAAACTACTGTATTACTTGCATCGTGATATCCTTTCTGATAATTGATATCAGTTCATATACATATTAAAATGCATTACCCTTACCCTTCCAAATGAGGACTCAATAATATTCTCTCTCTCTCCCCCCGTGCGCACACGCACACATGTACATTTACCCAGCACCTTCTCCCTCTTTACATATCATAGTAGAGAGAGGAATAAAAAATTAAAAAATATTAGATATTGCCTTTTGACTTGACTGCTAACACAATAAAGCAGCATTGTAAACTGAATCATGGGAGTCTGCTGTTCTTATTGCTCTCTTTGCTGGTATTACTTCATGGATATTAGAACCCTTAGGGATATTGGAATATGAATAAAGATTTTTTTTAAATCAGCTGGGGTTTTTTTTTTTTCTTGGTTCTGTTTCTAAAAATAATGCAGTTTGCAAAAACAGAAGGTTTGGTTTATAACACAAACAAAATTGTTACATTCTGAATGGGTTGTAAGTACCTGATTCTTTGCCTTTTTACTCATCCCTGCAAAAAAAAAAAAAATCTGCAAATCCATTTGCTAACCAGCTGTACCTCTGTGCGAAATAGATAACAACCTGTGCAAGCCAGGGTTTGCTGTGAATCGGTGCTGATAGGCCTGAATCTCATAGCTTTTTTTAAATGCTAATGACAAGAAACATTTCCGAAGCCAAAACGCTCTTGTAGATCTGTCTTCCTCTATTATGACTGATATTTGCTTGTAAGTACATAGAACACTTGTTCCCTGTGCCTTATCTGCGGTGCTGCAGCATGCTGACCTACATACCATTCAGCACAATATGATGCACAAACATCTTCTATATAATTTTTCATTTTCGACTTAAAAACAGTAGAGGCAAAATAGGATTGCTGCAAATCTAACAAAGAGATGGCATTATTTCCAAATAAAAATGTGCATTTTTCCAAAGAATTTATTTGTCTAGCAGCATGAAGTTCATACATAGCAATGCTGGGAAAAGGGTGTTGAATTGCGATTAGGAAGGAAGGACTTAGGGAGAGAAACAAAACCCATCTTTTCTGTTACCCGAGAATAATTAAACTAACTTATTTCTCACCACAATTAAAAGTTCAGCTTTTCTGAACCGTGTTTTTGCAGTGTCACGCAATGCGGCAGATATAATAATCCTGAAATACATACAATAATAACAAAGGAATAAGGGTAGAAAGTGACACGGGTAGCTGTAGGGAAGGAAGAAATAATCTATTTTCACACCTGCTATTGTCAGAACACTCCAAACCACGTTATTTATCTTTTTTAAATTTCTCGTCGCTATGGCTGCCACTTTGTAGGTCCTCTCCAACATTGATATAATACTTGGGTTTGCAGCAAAACTGTTAATAGCTGTAGTTGAAACCTTAAGCTTGTGGTTATCTGATGACCTAGCCTTCTTAATGCTCTGCAAGACCATTGTAATTGCAAATACAGTCGAACCACGTAAAAAGGAGGACTGTATTTCTAGGACAAGGGCACAAAGGAGACCAGCAGAGGTGCCAACAAGGTCAAAGGGCAAATAGGGTGACTGGCCAAATTGAAAACCCCTCATTAACTTGGAACACAGCTGGAAGTCTCCACTTACACCGCCTTTCCTTCACCAACTGAAGAGGTGGCTTACAAATGCACCTAGGTTTAATTTTTAATGATCAGCTATCTTTGTTTTCAAAGTTTGATGTGTCTAAAACAATTGGAAAATCCTCAAGTAAGATAAAAATGGCTTGGGTTGTGGCCCAAATGACCTCTTTCCTTGCACTTTAAGTGATTTATTTTGTTTCCTAATTATTTTGAGGAGACCTGAGTAAAAGAGCTGCAACAAATACTTTGCCACCATGGTTGGGTGTTAACAATAAGTTTTAAGCATGAATCACATTTCTGAATCATTATTTGGTGGTTCTCTGTAAGTAGAGCAACCGTTTCTGAAGAGTTAGCAATTATTTAAGTTTGACCAGCTAGAAGCCTCTTTTCCAAAAACCCAGATTAAAGATAAAATAAATTTTCACACTTTTTGCAATTTTACAGTTATTTTGCTTAATTGTTTGCACCAGCCAAATTTATCCATCAGCTGCCAGATCCCTGCTTATTTGTGAGCAGTGTTAACCCAGCATTTTACAATTTCTACGTGATATGGTAAACAGAGCATTCTGCTGAGAGTCTGGAGACCCAGGGCTCATCTTAGCTCTACCATGAACTAGCTGTGTGACTTTGAGCAAGTCACTTGACTTCTCTGAACCTGTTTATCTGGGGTTTGGAGTAGTTAAATGGTAAGAGCTCTTCTGGCTGTAAAATTCTGCAATTGGCTCCCCATATCCTTTTCATTTGGGACCACTTATCTCACCACTGTTGGCTCACGTTAACTGCTAAATACCATAGAACAATTTTCTAAGAGCTTATTTCAGATGATACTGAAAACTCTTGGAAAACCTTGTCTTTCAGCATTACTGTAGATACACTTAAGTGATAACCAAATTCCACTTTACTATACATTGCTAATAGCAACATTATACTCCCACATGAGTTCCATAGGTCTAACTTATTAATGGTCTATGCTAATGCAATTTCCAGAAAGCATGTTGTTATTAAATTTTCTGGAATTTCAACACAGCAAAACAACATATAACTGCTTGATAAATTACTCTGAATAGATTTAGTAATTTGTGTAAGGGTGGCTCTCATTTATGTAAGAAGCCTAAATCCATTTAAAGTTAATTTCTAATTTTCTTATATTTATGTCATTCAGAAATACACTGCTGGTCCAGGAGTAATCTTTCCAAAACCCAAGTGAACTATTAATTTTGTTTGGGTTAAGGCATAAAATGTTAACAGTGTACAGTATCCACAATTTGCCAGTTACTCTTCACACTCCTTCCAAATAGTCTGTGCATTTTTTTCCTCAGAAGACTGAGATTTTGTGTAGCATCTCTGCTTTTTATCTTAAATACAAGGGAGAAGATAGATGGTTTTATTAAGCCACAGTTCCTAGTAAATATCAAATTAACATTAAAATTTTCATGGACTAAGCAATCTGCATTTTATACTACTTTTAATGATCTGAATGAATAATCATAGTCAAAAATTCTAGGTCCCTTTCTTTGAGTTCTGTTTATAAAATACACCCAAATGAAGATTCTTTGTCCTCATTGTCATCATTATTTAAAAATAATCACCATGTTGTTGAATTCTGTCTGATACTATGCTAGGCCCTATACGTAGAGCCATTTATATGGTTACAATAGCTGCCCCCCCAAAAGATGAGAAGATGACAGTAAGATGGATTCGCCCTCACAGAACATACAGATTACGAAATATAACCATCATGTAGAATTTCTACAAGGAGTATAGAAAAGTGGCAAATTTTAAATGCTATCCTCTGGTAACATCTTATGCTTCAGGCTTCGGCAGTCAATTATACACACACACACACACACCCCTACCAGTGTACATCAGACACAGCAATACAGGTAACTGACTTAAAAATTATTCACAAATGCAAAATCAAATTTCTGCTAGGAGACAATTGCTTAAAGAATTTTGAAAGTCTGTAAGTAGGTTGGAAAGGAAATGAGACAACTGATTCTTACTTTGTTTTAACCAAATTCATTTATTTATTCATTTACTTAACACTTATTGAGTTCTTACTACATGCCAAACGGCATGGTTTTTGCTAAGTTCAATGTAATCCATGAGAGAAATAAAATGATCAAGGAAGAAATCACACTGATTCCTAATGCACTTTCATCACAAAATTTGCAAACCAAGTGAAATGGATAAGGTATTGTTAATAAAACACTTTATACCTGATTTTTAAAATCAAAGAAAAATTATGGAGATATTACCTTAACTATCTTTCCACAGCATCGCTGAAAATATTCGAGAATTTTATCCCAGAAATTCTTTAGTAGTAAACAGAATGTATGATCCATTGCATTTATTTATTTATTTTTATTTATTTATTTTTTATTTTTTTTTTTGAGACAGAGTCTCACTCTGTTGCCTGGGGTAGAGTGCCGTGGCATCAGCCTAGCTCACAGCAACCTCAAACTCCTGGGCTCAAGCAATCTTCCTGTCTCAGCCTCCCAAGTAGCTAGGACTACAGGTATGTGCCACCATGCCTGGCTAATTTTTTCTATATTTTTAGTTGTCCAGCTAATTTCCTTCTATTTTTAGTAGAGACAGGGTCTCACTCTTGCTCAGGCTGGTTTCAAACTCCTGACCTTGAGCGATCCTCCCACCTTGGCCTCCCAGAGTGCTAGGATTACAGGTGTGAGCCACCACGCCTGGCTGATTCATTGCATTTAACTTTTGAAATGCAACTAATCTGTTAACTCTAGATTATCTGAAAGTAGATGATCTAAATCATTGTCATGCTTAATCTCCAACTGGCCATTGAGTTAGTGGAAAGATACCTAAGAAGAGCACGTTCCGTCCAAGTTATGTCAAAATAAGTGCTGCGGGCATGATCATTAAAGTTGCATTTCCATGTCATTTCAATTTGGCATCCTTTGGTCTGGAGGTATTGCACTAGGTGATCTCAGGAACACTCCCCTCCTCCCACAGGAATACTCAGGGAGCTTTATCCAAGGTTAGTCTCATCTATAACTAGAGTGACCATTTGCTCAGGACGTCAGAGTGCATTACTGTTGTCCCAGCATAATTATAGATAGCTTCCATTTACACCTTCAAAAAGACCCTGGTTAGGAATGATTAATTATATGGGCCCCCATTCACAGCACAATCTATGATACATACCTCAAGCCCTGCATTAGAACAAATTCTAGTCCTGACTAACATTAGAAATGTGTTGGACGGCAAAGTTGAAAAATTCCTCCTGGAATTTATAATCCCCCCCCACTTCCCCATGCAATGGACATAGTTTTTTGAAGAAACAGGCTGAACAATCTCCCCTGTCTGATTCCTGGATATGGGCTGTAGGAATATAACCTGTCAAACCACAGCTTTCCTCCACTTGCACCCACCGAATTTACTAAACATTCCCAGAATCCAGGTAAGCTCTACTGGATCCTGCACAAAGCCTGACTCTGCTACAAATTGTTGGAGAGTAGAAAATTTATCTTATTCACCTTGGTGTCTCCTAAAGCTTTTAACATTCAGCCTTGTTTGTAAGAACCACTCAATAAACGTTTGTTGAAATGCCTGGAACATTCAGTCAAAACACCTGGATGGTTGGCCTAATTCTTTACTTTCTACGTGGCTATTTATCATCATGTAGATCCAAAGAAATCCAGAAAACAGACAAAGGCCAGGCCTGTGCGTGTTTGTGGGGAAAAGTACACAGGTGCAGATGGAAGGAAGTAACACCACACTTAAACCATCACTTTCCTCCTGGTAACTTCTTAATCTATCTTCATGTTATTTTCTAAGGCAACTAGTTGGCCACTTCTGCAACCAGATATTTTAGAAGTAGGAGCCAGGTCTTTCTCCCCCAAAAAATCTATCAACAAAACAGTTGTTTCCACCTGGATCTCCTGAAAAATTAAAATCAGGTCTCAAGACAGAATTTGGCTAAAGAAACATCAATGCTTGATGCTCAATTCTTCCTTAACTTGTACAGCATCTCAGGAAGGCTTGGCTCCATCAAAAGGCCATCATAGTTATGGGAGAACAGTGAGGGGTGAAATAGAAGAGTTTAAAATAATCTTTTGCTCATTCTGACTTTTTTAAAAAGCTGAGATTTGTCCACAAGTTATTAGCAAGAATGCAGTATTTAAATAAACCTCATAAACTGTGCTGAAACATTTTGCCTCATCAGGTTTTACATTTTCCAATTTTTATTTGTGATTTTTTTTTTCAAATCACAACTTTAGCACACTTGTGATTTTTTTTTTTAACATCACCCAAGGAAACTGAATAAATGCCATGACTATGCCTAATGCAATGATTTTTATGAGCCTACTACATGAGATAGAATCAGAACTGCCATATAATTTGGTATTGTCTGGTGAGGAAAAGGTTTTCTACAACATCCATTCATCTTTGGAAAACAAAAGAAAACAAACAAAACAAAAAACCTGCCATGGATTTCAAGCTAGAAAGAAGAGACATAAAGAATTGGGCCCTGGAATCCAGGCTCCACAGTATACAACGTGTTCTTTCGAAAGGTTTGAGCTTTCTCCTTTCATCGGCCAGCATGTAGGGAACAAAGGAAAGTTATTTACAAAGGAAAGTAAATTTACAAAGGAAAGTTATATGGCACAGTGTTTGTTAGGAACTTTTATTTATGCTGCACCTGTCATTATCTTTAACTATCTGTGGAATGGAGTTGTCTGTACCAGCACTGACAAGAAAATAGTGTGTTTCTGCACCCAATATATAAACTTTTGTCATGCACATATGAACATAAGGATCCCATCGGCAATGCCAGTTTTTATTGAAGGATGCTGGCAGAAAGAGGGTGTACTTGCATTCCTGGTGGGAGTGGGTCTGCCTCCCAGCTTCTACATGTGGAGGATGGTCACTACAAACTCTGGTCTGAGCCCTCTACAGTTTGTGCCAGCCCAGAACTCAGTTGACAAATCTCGGTGCTTCCTCATTTCAGGGTTAAATAGTCTTTAAAATAGGCTTGTAAACACTAGCTGGATAAACTGAGTTGAGGAAACCTTTTTATTCATTGCAATAGCTCCTCCTGGTTAAGGCGAGGTTTTAAAGTTTTTAACTGTAAAATCTCTAACTTCATCTAAAAGCATTATCTTTCCTTTTTTTCCTTTTTTCCTTCTTTTTTGTCAAAGAAAATATGATTTAGGTATGTAGCTGTGTCTTGCTCTACTAAAGAGAGCAAGTGCAGTTGTTGAAATGACATGGTTCAGGACAAAGGGAAACACACAGGACTGGGAGACCAGAAACCTGGGTTCCAGGACCAATTCAGCAACGACCTGGCTGCTACATTTCTTTGGAAACGTCACTTCATCTTCCTCTTCATCACAACTTCCTCATCAATACAATGAGAATCTTGGCTGAGATCATCTTGAATTTTCATACTAACTCTAAAATGAGTCCATGATTCTCTAAGAAGAACCTAACTTTACTATCATATGCATTTTAGTTGGATGTGAAAAGTTTACTTCTGATGCATTTAAATGCTGATCATTAAGGAAAAGAAAGTTTTGAGCTACAACACCTGCCGATCCTGACCATAGCCCCATTAAATTTGCAGACCCAATATTATATTCTGCCATGATCATGCAGACCCAGACAGAAAGCTAACCAGATATCAAGAAAAAGTCTGACAAAGACATCCAGTGAGAGGTTCTATTCCAAATGCTCTAAAGAAAAGGAGATGGTGCATTGAATCCATGCTACAGCCTCCTGCAGTTCAAAATGGGGTGGGATTAACCTGTAGCCAATTTTAAAATAAGAAAAACATAATCTTTTGAAACATATGAAATCTAAAAAATCATTTCTGATTAAATATGCCATTACCAGAAAGAATCCACAATTTAACCATAACATTCGAGGACCCCAATATTAAAAGTACAGCTTTTCCTTCTGATTTTCAAACTTTTTAAAGCCAGCTCAATCTGCCATGCTGTCAAGCCTATCATTTAAATAATTGGAATTATAAATTTGCCCCTCTTCCCTAAAATTTTAATCTCTCTCTCCCTCTACCCACCCTCTGTCTCACCATGGAACGACTACAGATTGCCTGGCTCTCCAATTGCCGCAGTCCCAACCAGGTCAGCCAAGAGCAAAACTGAATTTACCATGGGACAATGAATTGCCGGAGTGTCCATAAAAGCTTGTTGCAGAGGGCAGAGAAGGAAACAGTTTCCAATTCCAAAAATACTTCTCTACTCTTAAAGGGGCAGCTTGCAGAAGAGCTGCACACATCCACTTCTGGGTCATGCATTCATTTATTCCCTCTGCTCCTTCACTCCAATAGACCTCAAGCATTTCCTGGATAGGCCACCGTCAGAGCATGTGGCCAAAGCTTTTCTTTGTCACTGGAGCTGTCAGCTATGTTCTGAGTTTCCATGCACCACACACACACTTAGTTGAAGCCAGGCGGGGGTGGGACAAAAAAAAGTACACAGATGTATAGTTAGCTTTTATGTTCTGTAGGGATACCCTTGAAACATGTTAAAAAATGTCAGGCAAGACATCTGGTCAGCTGTCCTAATCCATATTGGGGTTTTTAGGCTACTGTTATGCCCCAATATGCTTTGAACATTGCCAATATGCTTTCTCTGCAGAAGCAGCAGTGTGTCCCCTCTGGTTTCTCGGTTCATCCCCAGCACTGGTGTTTATAGTGTCACATACCAAGCAAAATGAAAAACCGCATACTGTATCTCGTGTGCCTGGCTAATGAAACGGGTCGGACAAACCGTGTGCAATCAGTGACGGGGGCCGATTGGCTTAGGTCGGGTCCATCTTGCAGACTGCAAAAGAATCAGCTGTCACCAGTGCCATGCGGCAGATGGACAGTTTGCATCGATTTCCAGTCAGGCGCCAAACCCTTTAGAAGCTTTGGCAGCCCGAGCACCGTCGGGCAGCAGCCTTTGATGTCCCGCAGATGGCTGCGGCGGCCATCTTGCCTTTGCATCCTGCGAGGCCCGCGTCTTACTTTCAGGCGGCGTTCACTCTGGCGGGGCCTGAGGTCAGCCAGAGACATGGGTCCCTGGTCTGAGAGGCACTCGCCACCAGCCAGAACCTCTGCCAGCTCCACTTCTACGTGGATAGCCACTAAAATGTGCTTTTTTTAAAAAAGGAAAACATACACACACAGATCTGATTCTTCCTATCACAGATTTCCGGAGGCAAACATGCATCTTTACCTCTTCCCAGGTCACCAGTCCAACCCCTGGAGAGTAACCTTTCTTCTTCACCGGTAAGTGTGAGACTCCTCTGATACTGTCAAAATCTTCTACCCACATCGACTTCCGTGGAGATGACAGAATCACCTAGAAATTCCTTTAAAACCAAGTAAAATCAGACAAAAAAAGAAAGGCAGCTAAAGCATGGGCTACTTCCTCCTGCCTCCAGACTTCTTGAGGTAAAAAGTGCCTGTTTTCTCTTTCCCCAGCTACAATTTTAGCCCCCAATGTTAGACTCCCTCTTCCCCTGGCATTGCCACCAAACCACAGCAATCAAGCAATTTCAGAATAATCAGAATTGCAAATTGGAAGGTTTTAAATTTGGTGTCCATTTTAAGACCCCTTCAGAACTCTGCTTCATCTGGGTCTGACTTGCCCTAAGCTCTAAAGCAGAACAAAGCATAGTCTTCATGGTGGTCAGACTAATCTTGTGCCATGAATAGCCCAGAGTAAGCTGTCGAAACGCTGAGCCTGGAGGTCTTCCAAACGACGCCCTTGCACATTTGGTAGAAGCAGTTAGGAATTCTGACTGGCACTATTAGTTAGAAGTCATGTCACTGCACCACAGAAGCAAATGTGGGGTCTTTTCCACCTGTGAGATCAACCTAGAAATTTCCACTTCCCTCCACATCTCCTTGATAGAGCAGGGCAGGCAGGGAGAAGTTTAGAGCAAGTGGCTGACAAAAATTAAAAAACAAACTCAGTGAAAATAAATTCAATAATGTGTGATTTCCAGCCACTCAACAGTAATAGAAATATTTGGTTAAAATATATAGATATAAATTGCCCATTAATGCAAACTGGTTAAAGCCAGTAAATGGAAAAAAATAAAAAGTTAATTAGAGCTTTTTGAAGCTTTGTTATATATACATCATTTGCAGGTGCTACAAAAGTGAAAAATAACCATTATAATTACTAGTATTCAAAGATTCATATTTTTCCCCGTGTAATTTATTTAGGATTATCAGTTTCCTTGTAGTTATACAAAAGGCCTGTCAAGGTGTTTCCCACGTGTTTGGCTCGTGTGTGTTCCAAAAACAAGCCAAAATGCTGTTGTATTTCACCCAGTACAGAGAAGCTACTCTGAGAAAAAAAATAGGCCAAGTTTTACCTGGATCTCTATCTTGGTAAATTATCTTACATATGTTTTAATTTTTTTTCTTGTTCTTTCTGTCTTTATCTTTCTCTCTCTCTTTGTTAAAATACATCTGTGTTTGTTGACTGCCCCAGATTATATCTAAGTGAGGAGTGGGTGTACTAGCACCTGGTATGGTATATGTAGCTTAACAATACATATCATTACATTATTTACAGCTCATTTTATGTTATTCAATAGTAAACTGCAAATTAACCCTTCAAGAACCAGTGGGAGAAAATGCTCCGTTAGGCATGAGATATCCAATGAAAGCTTTTGTTCCCTGGCAGAATTGTTAAGAGTACATCTATAACTGTATTCATAAACACGGAAGTGTGTTCATTACAACAGGGATGCCCACCAGAGCCGGCTAATTCCTCTCTCAGGAAATCTGTTTCATAATGATATTCCTTACTCCACCACACTTGTACTTATGCTGATAACACAGGTTATAAAAGGGACTTAGGACGCGAGTCAATTAATGTACTGGCTCTTTAACCTCCTTTATTAGAGTACATTAGGCACCAAAGGGACTCGATGTTATGCTTCTGGCAATAGAAAGACCCAAGCAATACCATTTCTTGCCATCTCAGCCCTGTCTTCAGTTCACAGGAATACACGTCACGATCTGACCTCATTAGGCACTGATCCCGCTGCAGACGAACACAGAGGGCAAGGCTGGTGAAAGAGGGTGCCAAGAAAGTGCCCTGCTCACATCAAAGAAATTGCCATCACCAAAGTTGAACTCAGAGCCCATGGTACCTTTCTCTTAATGGTGTGATAAACTAGATATTCTAGATCATCAAGTTCTACTGCATTTTGTCTGTCCACATTTGATAAAACTGAAGCCCAGAGAGGGAAAACAACTAGCCTAAAGTCACCCAGCTTATTAGGTGTAGAACCAAAACTAGAGAATTCAGAGTTCCTGATTCCTAGAAGGGGGCTCCCACCCCACCTCCTGATGTTTTTTCAATACAAAAAGCAATCACTAATAAGCAATCATAACAGACTGGACCCAGGAAAGGGAAAGAAATATAAGCATAAATATAAATAAGTGTTAAAAGACAGAGATATAGATAGATAGACAGAAGGAATTTTAAACTGCGTTATGAGGGAGAAAATACAAGTTTCAAATAAGTTCTTTGCTAATAAAGAATTTAGTTTCTATTTTTCTCCTCTAATTCACATTAATAGGGAAATAAGCGTATATGTTGGGCCAAAATCAAATGTGTTTTTAATAATATGAAGTTTTCTGAAAAAAGGATACAATATAATTTGAGGGGAGAAAGAATCCTCTGCTACTAACTATGCTACCCAAACACTACTGCTAACCTTTAGAGAACCTAACAATGTCTTGTTGCTGAATTAATCAGTCTCAAGATTATCAGCAATTTAGCTACATTTTGTTGGTAATTAGCTTGATAAATTAAGATCTGCAATAGAAAACATGACATCTTATTGTTTCTGAGGTTTTATGATATTCTTCTAAAAACGGCAGCTTTCTTTTAAAACATTCATTTCTATTGCAAGGAGACAAACAACAAAACCCAAAGTTTGTCGAGTCTGGCTCCAGACAACAGTCTGCCCCAGATCCACTGGGCAAAATATCAAAGATTAGCCATTCATAATGCAAACTTCAAACGTGTGGTTTAAAATAATATTCAAATCCTGGGACTGTGAGCAGTGGCTTCTAGATAGTGAGAAACTATCAGTTCAATTCCTTCATGTTCTCCTTTCTTTTCTATAATCACAGAACAAATGGGCTGGTGGGGAAGTATTATGAAAAATGGTGAAACGTGGAGAGATGTTTCCATGTTTATCTGAATGGTTCTCTGTGTATTAAGAGCGCAAAAATGGCAAATTAGAAGCTGAGCTCTTTTTCATCAAAACTGTCCACAAACAAGATGATTTCTTGGGGCTAATTTCCATTCCGGGGATAGTGAAAGTTATTTTAAATGACCAAAGCCATTTCAAAAGGGTAAGAGCATGTCAACATGTCCACAGGGTCAGAATTGCTCGCTCTCAAAGATTTGAAATGCTCTAGAAGCTCTGGCGATACAATTCCCTCGCTTTCACAATGAATGGAAATGAGAAAAGGTATCTTCCTCTGAAACACGCTAAAAATATAGCAATTACCCAATACAGATGTGGTGTTATAAACTCCTATTCCAAAGCATTCTGTTTCAGCCATGATTTCCATTGCAGAAAACTGTACTAATAGAAACATCCCTATTAATCTGAATTTGAGATATTTCATACAATGTATATTACCTTGCTGCTGCCTGCAACCTTCTGCCAGGTTTTTTTTTTTTCCTTTTTAGGAGGTGCTTTGAGGGGACCATACCATGAGAACAATACACAGCTGCTGCTGTATAGAGATATCTAATTGTCAATATTGTGGAAATTCTACAGCTTATTACGTGCATTCAGTCTAATTCTGGGCAAATTGCCAGTCACTTCAGGGACAATCAAGTGAGCCACATTACACGTGGTACAGCATCACAGCTTTAAGATACCCGGCTGTTTTGCCTCTGGCCAGAGAATGTTTGTACCAGTGCTACCGAGTGAAGGGGGGTAACTACAAATAAAATAAAATTTGTATTTTTTCAAGTGGGCTGCATTTCAAGCCCAGATGTTAGTAATGAAAGATTCAATTTAAGGATTTAAATTACAAATAAATAAAGTATGAAACAGATGTGATTTTTAAGGAAGTTCAAATTATCCAGGAAGAAAAATATCTCTGTGCATGACAAAGTAATAGGGATTGTCTTGAAGAGTCTGTTGAAAACAATCTGCTAAGCGCAATTCACCCTTAGGACAGGATTGGTTTGGAATGGGAAGGACTGGTGGAGCTTGTCATTAAACAAAAATTGTGTTTAATAAAACTTTATAACCGTGATTAATCCTATGAGGCCCTAAAGGAGTTTGCAGTTTCTGATAAACACATTTTCCTTGTTTGCAATGGTAATGATATTTTGAAGTGAATGGAATAAGAACAAAAAACTCTAAGGGTAGAAAAAGGAGGGTTTGGCAGGTACCACCTGGGTGGAAATTACAGGGACATGTAAGAAACAAGGGCCACCCATTAGGAAACTGCTTTGACGTGTATGTGACACAGGTACCCAAAGATGAGTGCAAATATTACCGAGAAATCTGTTGAGCAGGCAGTAATGGAGCACATCTTTATTTATACAGACAAGCTAATAAGGCTTTTTTTACTCTAAGCTGATCATTAGGTTTGCCTATCAAAAGGATGACAGTGATGTAAGACACAGTGTCGCCTATTGGGAGACTATTCCATGAAAGTGAAATCAGAAGGGACCATCCAGAGCTTCGCTGTCTAGTACAGTAGCCACTAGTCATATGTCAATTTTAATTAATTAAAATTAAATATTCCATTTTTTATTATGTTAGCCACATTTTAAGTACTCAGTAGACACACGTGGCTAGTGGCTACCATATTGAACAGCACAGATAAAGAATATCTCCACCACTGCAGAAAATTCTCTTGGACAGTGTTGCTCCAGACCAATGGAGGAAGATTAGATTTGGACACCGGGAGACAGAGCTTAATTCTTAGTTCTCTTCTTTCTAGCCATGGGGTCTTGTGCCATTTGGTTCTCCTTTATTATTCTGAATTTCACACACATCTATGTGTGCAGACACACACCTACATACCCTGATACTCAAACAAGGCTGACAACAGTAACCATCACAGTGACCTTCTTGAGGCCCCAAGGAAAAACCAACCCACAAGCCCAGCTCTGCTGAACTGATCTCTCACCTGCTGGTCAGTTATCTCCAGCAAGTGACTGAAGACAAACACTTCCCTGTCTTATTCTGTATGCACAGGAATTGTACGGGTGCCCCAGCACCCACAACCAAATCTCTGGTAATCAAAAGGTCACAAAACTAAATCGTTTTGTGGCAACTTGGAGGTGGAGAAATACAAACTGCAAAGCAATAAGCTTTTAATAGGAGAACCAGTTCAGAAAAAAAAAAGTGTTAATCCTTTGACATATAAGCTCTAACAATCGAATAGTGCGTATAGTGGAAATCTTATCTCCTGGGCATCTTCCCTACTGCCAGCTGAGCATCCTCAGAGCGCCAGCTCACATACAAACCCACCCTGGAAGAATAGCACAGCTTCTTTGTGCACGGGGCATCATCCCTGTGCCACATGAACTTTTTCTGACTCCTTGCAACTGCCAGCAGCCATTTCACTTGGATTCTGGCTGTGACAAAAGCAGCACTACTTCCCTGGCATCAGATGGAAAATGTAATTTTATGAAAACTCCAAAGTTAAAAATCTTTCAAAAGTCAAGACCCTTCAATACATGCTAGAGCAATTTTTGAAAGACTTTCCTAAGATCTTCAAATTCTAAGAACACTTTCAAAATTCATACATGTTTCTCTATCATAAAATAGACACCTTTCTGTCATCTCTCACACAGACTTCCCCTCATCCTCTGTTTATTGAAGGATTTTTGGTTTATAAGTCACATGGTCCTCTCTCTAATATATTAGGGTAATGCAAGTATTAAAAGAAGCCTAGGATATTGGAGCTAGATGGTACCTTAGGGATGGTCTAGCCCAGGCTTCATAACTTGGGGTCCCCAAACAGCTAGGGCATTCATTAATGGGCTGCAGGAAACACATGAATCTTCTATGGTGCATATAAAATTGTGTATGGGAATTTTTGTGAGAAGGTCCATAGTTATTATCAAATCATCAAAGACCAGAAGAATGGCAAGAACCATTGATCTAGGCCATTTTAAATAAGAAAACTGAGGCTTAGAGAAATGAAGCAAGCTTCCAAAAAGTCACACCAGCTAGTTTGTGACTCAAGTCAAACCAGAAACCCTTCTCCAGAATCATAATCCACTGCAGTCTCCATTATGAAAGGCCTCTTATTATTCCTTTTTGCCTATAGGTAACCCACATGCCACACTAAATTAAAAATCCTTGGATCTGTTGTAATTCAAAAAAGCAAAAGAAAATCACAGCTGAGAATTTTAGGTTTTAAGGAAACATGCAATTGTAGGCATGTTGTGTTCTGTGTTACCACTACACAAACTCTCTAATAGTTACTTACATTGACGGAAATTTGGGGAATTCAATGTCATTTAGGAAAACTGCATTTTGCCTTTCTCTAACTTTTAGAACTATTGTAGAAAGATGTCCCCACCACTGGTCATTTTCTAGAGACATATTATTTGTTTTATTTTTAAATGAACTCATTTACCATGTTCTGCTATATACCTTAAATTTGGAATGTAGATAAGCACATGAATTATTAGGACATGCATGTGTGTTAATATTACTTGCTCACCAGCGATTTTTAAGAGGTTAAAGGGAAAAAAAGTATTTGGTTTTTAATTGAAGTTTTTGAGATACTTAATGTGCATTTACTTCTTCCACACCATAAGGGTTAAGAACCCAGACTCAAAACAGACTTGGACTTAATCTTGGCCCCCACCACCTGAGGCCAAGCTCTGTGACCTTTGACAAATCACTTAACCTATCCAAACCTCAACTTTCTCATCTGTGCAATGGAGCTAATAATAGGAGCTACATCATAGAATTGTTATAAAGCAATAAGCTCACAGACTTTGTGTAGTGTATGGTATAGAGACAGTGGTCAGTAAGGGTTAGCTCATGGTTACAAATTTTAAATGCCAAAGGTCATACATCTTAAAGTATATAAGAATGCCAATAAACCCATTTGTAGTGGGTTGAACAGTGCCCCCCCCCCAAATGATATATCCTCATCCTAACCCCAGAACCTGTGAATGCGATCTTGCATGGAAAAAGGGCCTTTGTGGATGTGTTAATAATTAAATTAAGGATCTCGAGATGAGATTGTCTTGGGTTGTTTAGATGGGCCATAAATCTGATATGTGTCCTTATAAGAGACACACAGAGAAGGGACACACATGAAGGAAGAGGAGAGGCCATGTGAAGATGGAGGCAAAGATCGGAATGATGCAGCCATAAGCCAAGGCACTCTGGGAGTTGCCAGAACCTGGAAGAGGCAAGGAAGCAGTCTCCCTGAGAGCCCTCAGAAGGTGTGTGGAGCCACCAACACATTGACTTTGGACTTCTGGACGTCAGTACTGTGCAAAAACAATGTTTTTTGTTGTAAGCCACCAAGTTCATGGTAATTTGTCACAGCAGGCACAAGAAACTAATACATCCATTATGCCTTAAGTGCAATTATATGCACTGTTGATACATACTTACATAATCTACCACAATATAAAATTGGAATTATTTTTAAGTGGTTGTCACAAATATCTGATTTATATTTAATAAAACTGACAAAACGTTAATCAAGGGACCTCAGTTCCTTTGATGATTTCTTTGAGTTTTAGTTCTACCTTTTTCTGGGGCTGCACCAGAGTTGACACAGTACACAAAGTATGGGGTCATTTCAGAAACTCACCCTCTGTTCCACTCCCCTGGTCCCTGTTATCTTCTCCTTACTCCTCAAAGAAAACAGACTTACGTGAAGCATCTCACTTGGTTTCACAACAAAGAGGGAACAAGCACAGTTTGTCAAACCCAGGGATGAACCCCAAAACCAAAGCTACAGAACCAGCAAGCTACAGAGAGGGCAGCCCAGCAAAGGCACATACCACTTAACTCCTGTAAATAGAATCATTCTTCTGCCTTTTTTGAGGTTTCAGAATAATCAGAGTGGTGCTCAGAAGAAAAAAAAATGTAAGCACATCTATTTCACTCTATTTGCAAGTAGGTTAAATAATAACCTCTTTAGGAATCTTTACATGCCTGTAAAATGGCATTGCCCAATCATTACTCAGCAGTGCCACCCGAGTACCCTCTTCGACTGTCCTCCAACTAAGGCCATAAGACAGACATCTATGCCGAGGTAAAGTCTTTTCAGTGAAAACGGTCAAATCTGTTTTGTCACCTGCCCTGATGACAAACGTGATCAAATACTTGACCAATCTGGTCATGTGGTGCCTGGCCCAGACCCTCAGATCCCCTTGATGGGACCTGTGTGCCTCTCCCCTGGCTTCCACATTCTTCATTCCCGGGTCGCCAGTTACTGCCATCTCTAGGGGAGGACGACCCTTCCCACACTGGAGCTGCTTCACTTCACTTGCCAAAGCTCGAAGCTCCTGGAAGTCTACAACAGCCACTACCCAGCCCTCACCTCCTACCCACCCAGCAGTCAATAGACAGCCACTCACCCCATGTCACAAAACATCTTTCAGTTCAGGCCTATATTAGCTATGCTGAATGTCACATGTCTACAAAATAATGTTCATGAATCTGCACATCTAACTACCCTAGGACGTGATTAGGTATTTTAGTAGAGATAGATAATTACTAGATAATTAATTGATAGGTAGACATTTATCTTTGATGATATTAAATATTTGTCCTATGAGAACAAATTTCATTCTTGGAAGCAGACAGAAGTCTAGTGAACAAGTTAATAGACTAAGCCAAGTAAACTTCTTAGTCCAAAAAGGGTATAAATTTTTTTCAGAAAATAGATACATGGTCTTATAAACTAACTCTGAGAAACATTACAAAAGAAGCATTCAGGACAATCATAGTACTCCCAGTATTTGGATGTTTTTGTTGCTGAGTGTATGTTTAAAAGTCTGTCTCCTTAATTCCCAGGCACACTTTGTGTATGAGTCATGAGATTAACATCCAGACCAAACATATATGCCATTTCTGAGGAAGAATGGATTTCATGAAGTCTCTTTGAAAGTCTTCTGTCATTAAAAAAAAAATCTTGGAAGTTCTTAGCCTTTATTGCTTTTTGCTCAATAGAATCATATGGTTTCAAATCAGGAACGAAATCACCAGTAGGACCAAAATGTGGGGGAGACAGGTAAGAGTGAGATAAAGAAGGGGAAAAAAATCACCCTCTCCGATCAGACAGAGAGAATAAAGTAGTTACTGGAGAGAAAGGTAACAGAAAAGTCAGGAGTCCTGGGTTCAAATTCTGAGGTTCTGTCCTACTAATTAATTCAAGTCATTTAGCCTACCTGAGCCTAGTTTTCTAACCTGTGTAATGGACATAATAACACTTGCAGGGCTTCAAGGATCAATTAAGACAAGGAATATAAAAATGTTTTGTGAACTATAGACACCAGGAAATGTGAGGGTTTTTTCATTATGATAGATAAAAATTAATAATTTCTGCTTCCCTACCCCCATGCCAACAGCACCACCTACCTGAAAAAGAGAATTCTCTCTCTGGTGTTCTCCCCTCATGCCTGCCCCAGCATCTCTGCAGCATCTTCTATGGAGAGCACATCTGTTCCCAACTGGTGCTTTGGACTTGTTAGATGCAGAATTGGGGGACTGGGGAGAGACACGACAAGCAAGAAGAAAAGAAAAGAAAAATGGCCAGAGGAAATTTACCTAACAAAATGCTGAAGGAAAGAGAGATGGGAAGAGAAGAGAAGTAGCAGTGTATGTCGGAGACAGAGAAATCTCTAAGTGATTTGATGAGGGAGGCACTGAAGTAATTGCAAAATGTGAGAGGTTTGATTGAAAACAAAGAGTTGCTGTGGACTGTTATATTTAGATTCTATTAGAATTCCAAAATTCAAATAGAGAAGGAAATTCCTTTTTAATTAGTTTTGGCTTTGAAAATATGATTCTTGAACAAGATGTAGCTTTCGGACTGAGCCAGATGGAACCCCAGATTTATAAGGGTTATAAACTGTAGCTAGTTGGACTGAGCAGTTTGGACTTACCAAGGTATAACCATAAAATTACTTTATTTTTCTAGTAACTACTACTAACTGTGCTCTGCCAAACCACCTAATTTTTCTCCAGATTAATGGACATCCTTAATGATACCTCAGGCTGATTCCATTTGGGTTGCTATGAGGTTGTCCTCACTATTTAAGGATTTGTGCTGAATTCAGAGTTTACCCCTCTCCCCATGGCAGTAGCATTGTGGCTCTTCCACTGTAGATAATATCTGCTGTCTCTTTCCTATGTCTCCTTCTTCCCTGTGTGTATTTTTCTTGAGTTCCCACAGGAAGGACGGAGAGAAAGAGTTATTTCCTTGTCCCACAGGAAGGAGGGAGAGAAAGAGTTATTTCCTTTTGTGGCTACTATGGCAAGTTGGCTGTCTTCTTCTTTGTTGGCCGAATGCACACCCTTACATGAACACCCCCCTACTGGGGCTGTTCCTGGGTCAGATGCCTGATCTATTTAGTGGTCCACATAGTACATGTGCCTCAGCGAGGCAGTTAGAGGTCTCCATTGGCCCCACTAATGAGGGAATCCATCCCTACCATTCCCCCTGCCTTGGTGGGTCCTGGAAAAATGCAACTATATCTTCCACTGACTCCCTGTAGGTGCTCTCTTATGCATGAGGCTCTTTGTTCCACACTGCAGAGGTCCCCAAAAAGCCAGAAGCCTCTAATCTCATCCAGTCTCCATATTTCCAATTCTACAACCTATACTCATGATAATCCATCATCAGTATCACTGAGGAATTAGGGAATCAAGAAGGCAACTCATTCCCTCCCTCTTCCTGCCAGTACCATCATTCCTTCTCCCACTGTGCTTTCTCCCCACTCAAATAGCACTGGGGTAGATCAGCAGGTCCCGTGACTCAGCAGGTGTCCAACCCAGGAACAAGATGTCAGCTTCCTTCTCTCACTCAGATTCTGAAAAAACAATGAGTACCTGCCCACAGGGGAGAAAAGATGAGTGCCTTAGTCCATTTGTGCTGCTATAACAAAATACCACAGACTAATGTATAAGCAATAGAAATTCATTTCTCACAGTTCTGGAAAGATCTGGAAGTCCAAGATCAAGGTGCTGGCAGGCCTGGCATCTGGTGAGGACTGCTCTCTGCTTCCAAGATGGTGCCTTGTTGCTGCGTCCTCCAGAGGGGACGAATGTTGTGTCCTCACATGGCAGAAGGAACAGAAGGGCAAGAGGGACCTAAGCTAGCTAACTCCAGCCCTTTTATAAGGCATTAATCCATTCATGAGGGTGGAGTAAACTACATTTCTAGGCTGCCTTGCCAGGCATCCTACCATTACAGATTGGAAAAGAGAAGGGAGGAAGGGACTCAGCTCTTGGACTTCCATCCCCAGTCTGCATCGCTCCAGCAGTAAAGGGCAGCTATGGTTCCAACTTCCTAATTCTTTTGGCACTCATGGCATCAGCTTTATCACGCCCCTTCAGCAAGGCTAATGGCAGCCATGACAGTGGCCCCATTCCACCCCCATGAATTGAGTACCAGCTGGCCTTGCCCTTTGGTCTATCTGAGTGCCAACTAAGCCTTCCCACCTGCATGGTTGACTGTGCCCTCTCAAAGCTCAGAACACCAACCAGCCATGCCTCCCCCAGAGATCTGAGCACCAGGCCCCCAAAACTCCCTTCTGAGACTTAACCACTTGCCTACAGAGGCTCCTCTTCCAAGCTCCCAGGTTCTGGTAACACTTCCTCTTCCCTCTCTAGTAATGCCAGAGTATCACCCCCAGAGATCCTTAATTGATTGCTCTTGGGTATGGCCTGGGCATCAGGATTTTTAAACACATTATTATGCATCCAAGGTAGAGAACCATTGCAACAAAGCATTTTACAAATAATGAGAAAGGTTTTACACTGTTGCATCTACATCTTATCACATTGACTCTCTAAGACCATTAGCACATTTCCTGATAAGGTAAGGTGGAAACAAGGATGGCTGTGTAACTAATTCTTAAAGTCAAAGGTAGCTATTGAAATTTCACAGGCCCAGAACTAGGTTATGTACTGCACAGGACACACAGCAGCAAAAGACAGGGTTCCTCATCATCAGATCACTGTATATTACTTAGAGAAGTCAAGATTAATACTTACGAAAACAGATTAAAGAACTATACAGAGAAAACAAGGAGATAATCAGCATAAAGACACAAAATACAACAAGGATAGTTTGGTTTGTATTGAAAACAATCCTCCTGTCTGCTCCTCCATGCCTCACCACAACAGGTGAACACACTTGCTTCCACCTACAGGTCTCAAGTTAGACTGCAGGTGCTCTACATCACCTGTAGTCTTTATTTTGAGATTCTCAAGCCCCACCTTGTTGTCTCTGAGTCAGAAGGGCCTAGCATTCGGCGTTTTAGCACACTCTCCAGGTGATTCTGATAGAGGTAGTTTCTAATCATACGTAGAAAAACCTGGTTGAAGAGTTTATTCCATTGCATTTTTCTTTAGCAAGCAGTTCACCATATCTGGGATCCAGGCGTTTGGCTTTCTATCCCATTACCCCCTCTCCTTGCCTGAGCTCCTGAGCTCCTCATAGAGAACTATTTTGCTGACTGCAGGACCAGACCACTCTTTCAAGACTTGACCAAGAGCCCTGCACTGATCCCAGTTCTAATCTCTGCCCTTACCTAACTGTTGCTGACCTTGGACTCTACTGAGCCCACACTCGCCTAGGGCCTCCTCCGTGGCTCTCACCTCCCAGCAGTCTTCCCTCCGAAGCGCACAGCAAGGCTCCCTTGTAACATATGGGCTAACCTCATCTGAGCTGCCCTTTCTGGGGAGTCGGGTTTAATTTGTACCTTGCAGTTTAGAACAGAGTAAAGTTGAATTGGCCATTAGGGCTACCCAAACCTGCAAGCTTAGGTTTGGCAATCAAGAGCTCCGAGCTAATCGGCTAAGGGCAGGAAAGCACCTTCAAATTAAAAAATGGCCAAATTTTGCCTCCTCCCTGTTGGGGGGGGGAAGTAGAAAGAACTAAGGGGCTTCATGCACTTCTAAATAATAACACTACATGGGTGTGGCAATTTGTGCTTCACAAAACCTTGCATGTATTCTACCTGTGTTGGTTCCTTCAACAACTTTGTAAGGGAAGCCATGGTGCTATTTTCACCCCCACTTTGTGACTGAGGCAGTGGAGGACCTATGGCTTGCTTGGAAGACTTAAAACCCTCCCAAAGCCTCTCTGGTCATCAGTTAACATTCCTCTGGGTTCATACAGCTCTACAGCAGGACTGAGGAGCACCGAGCATGTAGCAGGGATTTTACACGTTATCCTTCTCCTCTCCCCTGGATCAGTTCTCTCCAGCCCCACTGACTTCCCTGTTGTTCCTCCAACATGCCAGGCACCTGCCACCTCACAGCTGTGACCCTTGCTGGTCTCTGTGCTGGAGATATCTCTCTCTAGCTATTTGCATGGCTGGCTCCTTCCTCCCTCCATTCATTCATTCCTGTCTTTAGTCAAATATCCCTTTCTCTGTGAAGCCTTCCCTGACCAATCCACTTAAAATCTCAACTCCCCATCCCTAATCCCTACCTCTTCCCTGCTATTTGTTACTCTGTAGTGCATGTTATCATTTGATACACTTATTTATGTTCTTTATTGTCTATCTCCCCTACAATGGCATAAAAACTTTATAAGCACAGATTCTTATCTGGCTTTTTCACTGCACAGAGTAGGCAGTCAATAAACATTTGTTGGACAAATAAATTATATCATCTAAGCCCTCAGCATCCCTGCAAGATAAGTATTATTAGTTCCACTTTAGAGATTAGGAAACTAAGACAGAGTTTAAGTAACTTACCCTAAATCTAGAGCTTCCAAACTTAGCAAATAAAAATAGGCTCAATTAAATTTCAATATCAGATAAACAACAGATAGAAATTTTTAGAATAAGTATGTTTGATACAATATTTGGGGCATAACTTATAATAAAAAGTTACTTGTTGTTTACCTGAAGTTTACATTTTACTTGGACATCACACATTTTATCTGGCAGCCCTCCTTAAATCGTGCTGTAAGCATCTAACCTAGGATTCTATGATCCGAAAGCCCTACCATAGTCCCTCATTCTGAAAAAAGAGGTCACGCAAACATACACCCATCCATCCTCACAAAGACCAGCGGTGAAAAAATCAGCTTCACAGGCCTTGCCAAAAGTTTTGGTTGTAGAATCTGATACAGCAATACCTATTCATCAGAAGGGAAAAAACCCCACTTTATCCTCCCGGGCTGTCAGTCTTATAGCTTTCATAAGCATTAAATTAATTTAAAAATCTAGAGCCTCTCAATGGAATTGCAGTCCTCTAATTCAGTTGCCAGTTACTTATTCTATATTAATAATCCCATTCTATGACTGGCCATTGGATATAAAGGAGTTGATCTTATAAAATTTTAAAGTAAACCTGTTTCCTTCCCAGGAGGGCCAAGTGTGACAGAACATATTACAGAAGATTGACAAGAAAATATCTGGGTATCCAGGACATTCTCTGGAGCAGCATAAGATATTTAAATGGTTTATTTGGAGGTGATGCTTCTAAGAAAAAAAAATGGCTGGCATAAAGAAACTTTTCCTGTGAGTAAGATATTCCTCGACCAATCATGTAGAGAAACTAACCAAATCTAATGGTGTTTAGCTTAATCATCCCTCATTTAGATTTTCATTAGCAAATATTTTTCCTCACCATTACCAGAAAACATCATTTCATAAGTATGAAGCTTATTATAAAAGTGAGGCATTCAAATCTTAGAAAAAGCAGAGTTTAGATCACATGATCTTTTGAGAAAGTTTAGGGTCCCAGAGTGTTTCCAGGTCTTTCCTGTGCAGAGTTAGTCTAACCAGTGTGTTTAATAAATCACAAAGCTCTGCACAAACCCAACTGAGGACCTTGGGAGGTCATCCTTTCACATCAAGCAGAGGGTAGTGTGGCCCGTAAGGCAGCTCCTGTAGAATTAATCACATCTTGTTTTTTATGAGCCCGAAGAATTAGTCCTACAGATGCTAGTTTACTGTGAAGACATTTGAGTTATTCCTCAAGGTAAATTACAAGTTCAGAACCTCTCATGAACTATATTTTATTAATTAGAACATTCCCATGGCATATAGAAGATGGAGTAGCTCTCGTTATCTTCCCATCATACTTTTCCTCAACTTCTGAAAGTACATGTGCACATGCACACACACATCCCCATATGGTTGTATGCGAAACCCAGACTGGTCCATCTATCCCTAATCCCCTAGTCAGGGTGATTCTTCAGGGATGGGCACGTGGCCAGCGATGGACCAAGCAGAGCCTTTCCCTGGGATAATTCTATCTGATGCTCCCAAGGGAGGCCTCTTGCCTCTGAGGTCTCAGAGCTAGAAGGATATGAACCCAAGCCTAATGGTAATCACAATTTTTTTTTGTCATGTGAAGACAACTATCTGCTATAGGAGAGACCAGGCTCCAAAGCTGCCCCATTCCTCCTCAAGCTCTTGCTTCAGATTCTATTAGCTGATCCAGCGTCATTCCAATAGAGCCATTTAAAAAAAAAACAAAACTTAAGGTAGTTTGAGCTGAATTTCTTTTCTTTACGAATATAAGAATCAAGACTTACACATAAAGAGAAAGCATTATTCCCATTTTATAGATTAAAAAAAACTTAAGGCACCAAAGGCCATGTGGCTTGATCTTAACTGTGAATATAACATTAGACTTTGAAATTGCTGCTACTCATCTGAAAACCAATACTTGAGACACACTTCTCCTATAGCAGTGACTTTCAGAGACTTTTACAATTCACTGTAAGAAATATATTTTATATTACAATCCAGTATATGCATATGTGTTTGCATGAAACAAAAATTTCACATAATACTTGCCCTTATTAAGTGTGATGAACTCTTTTATCCTCTATTCTATTTCATTCTTTCAAATGCTGTTTGTGACCCACTAAATTGATTTCACCTCCAACTAAACTGATTTCACAACCCACTAGTGGGTCCAAAATTGTAACTACTTTAAAAATTGTGCTATAGCCCTTTCCACAATATATTGCTAATTAAATAAGCCTTCTCCCCATTATAAATTTCCCTTAGTATATATGTGGATTTTTTCTCTGTTCATTTGGCTTGAGCATATGTAAATTCCAAGGCATTTCTATAGGAATGATTAGAAAAATAGAGAATTGGAGGATAGAGGAGAGAAAGGGAAAATAGAAGAGCTTAAGAGCAGGATTTTGTCATCAAGCCACAAGACAGATAAAAGGAACAAATTTATATAACACCATCAGGGTCTTAAGTCACCTCCTATGTCTATCCATTTCCACTTAGGCACTTAACAGCCATTACACATTTAACAAGTGTCTTTGGTTTTCCTCCTTCTTCTCTAGTCTTCTGAACTCACTGTGGCACCACTATATTGAGGCCAAAAGAGCACTCCCCAGAAGTTCTGACTTCAAAACATCCCAAATCCAACCAGCACTTCCAACAAGAGCACCCAAATTGAGCCATCATCATCTCTCTCTTTGACTTCTACAATCGCCTCCTATGCTTGCCCCAAATCCACTCATGCTCCCACAATGTGGTCTCTTCAGAACTGTCAGAGTAATCTTTTGAAAAATTTAAATCACATCATTTCACTCGCCACTTAAATTCCTACAAAGTCTTCCCCTTTGCAGTTAGAAGAGAACCCCCGCCACCTTACCATGGTGCCCTCTTATGTTTCCAAACTCGTCTTCCTTAGACCTCCTCTTCATCATGCTCCATCCGTCTTGCTAGTCCTTGAATACTGTTCCTTTCAGCTAAGGCATCCTTTCTCCAGATCTTCCCCTTTTCCTCAAGTCTCTGCTCAAACTTCATGTCTTCAAGGAAGCCCTCCTGAGCTCGTACCTAAGGTAACCCCTACCACCTAGAGTTCTCTATCCTCCTCCCTTGTTTTATTATCCTTCCTTGCACTTATCACTACCTTAAATTATATTGCATGTTTGTTTGTTTACGTTCTGTCTCCCTCACTGGAATGTAACTTCCCTGATGGCAGGTGTTGACTGTGACTCCTAAAGAGATCATCAAATTTAGCTGTTGATCAAGCAAAGCCAAGTTTATTGCTTACTGTGACAGAGGAGCCCAGTGCCTTAACAAAGTCCCAGTGGCATCACAGAAGGGAGAGATGAGGGAAGGATATTTTAAGACTTGGTGGTTCAGTTTAAGAGACGCATTTCAAAACAGAGATCCTGATTGGAATTAAGTAAAGTTTGTGATAGAAAAGTTGAGGATTATTGGACACCATGGATGAGGGTTTTGAAGTGAGCCTTGAGGAGTCAACAAGTCATTTGATAACCTACTCAGATATTGTTCTGGGAAGGTATATTATTACTCTGATAAGAACTAGTTTACTATCTTATTATTCAGGCAAAGATGGATTTTTAGAAGTTCTGGAAACAATGTATTTGCAAGTTCATCTTTCTGGACAAAAATTTTCTGGAAAAGTAAAGTTCTATTAGTGTAGTCTTAATCCTTAATCCTATTAAGCTGTGTGGCTGCATATGGCTTTAGTTCTCACAGGGATCCTGTTTGTCTGAGATAATACCATAAAGTGCTTAGAATCGTGCCTCACACATAGTAGGCACTCAATAAATATCTATTGTTTTTCTGTAGTTTCATTGCTAACACCCTAGTGGAAAGTTCCTGTAAGGCACACAATAAATGTGCATTAAATGAGTTAATTATTATGGTTAGAAAGACAGAAGACAGCTAAATCAAACACGAGAGATCGAGCACCTCAGTGGTAGTGTCTTGCTATCTCCTTGTAGGTTCTGACATGGAGTTATTTGGGTAGGGATATTAAAAAGAATATCAGGGAAATTCTCCTCTGCCACAGCAAGCTGAGTAGATTAAATATAGAATCCCCAATGCTTTCCCTACATCAAGCATCCTTGTGCCATGGACCATGGCAGGACCACATAATGGAATTGAAAGTTAAAAACATAAAAAGGCAAAACTGTTGAACTCTTCAATGGGAGATCAGAAACGAGATGACTGGTCTTTTCAACGCATCTGCAACAAAGCAAACAACTTTCTACATGTCTCATTAAAGCTTCAGGGCAGAAAGATTCTGAATGCTTTCTATTAAACAAGAACAGTGAAGGGAAATTGATTTTGCACTAATAATGTAAGATGTATAAAATGCTATACATGAGGTCAAAGTATAATTTTTTATACTTGAAAACATGACTCCCATATAAATATAAAATGAATACCTGTCAAAGATTTATTAACTCATTAATGAGGGTGGCGGTAAGAAAAATCTAGTTCAGAGAGCATTTTGAAGAATGGGGTGCTTACAGGCATTTAAAAAGAAATGTTGGAATTATATTGCTAGGTTAGATGCAAAACTGATTAATGTTCCACAGGGCAATAAAAATCGCACCTTTGGGGTTATCTTTGCTACTGGACAGAAATTATTTGCATCTCTGCCATACAAGATCAACACGTTAATGTGTAACTTCACAGAGTTTGAGCCCTTAATTAATAGTAAACAGCAAAATCAAGCAAAGGTACATTCCAAGAGATAATTGGTTATCCTTAAGTGGCTTTGTTAGACAATGTCCTTGTATAACATTGAAAGGACATGCCTTATTTCCATGCTTTGGAGAATTTTTCTTAACATTTTTTATTTTTATGAGTGTGATTTACAGATGCTTTCATAGATTCTTTCAGTTCTGATTCCCATAAAGTCATATGTTTTTCAACCACAAATTCTATCATGAGGGAAAAGAAGTGGTTTTTTGTTTAGTTTTTGTTTTGTTTTCCAGGAATGTCACCATCATGATTGGAAAGGATCATTGTGCTCATGTGTCTGTCTCCTTCCCCAGACTGCAGGCTCTTCAAGGCTAAGACCAAGTCAATTCAAAAACTTCAACATTTACTACCTCGGCTACAAATTTCTACTGTCTACAGGTGCCTGGTACATTCTAGGAACAATAATGATGCCTAGATAAATGAATGAATGTAATTAAAGCAAAAAAAAGTTATCCTTAATCAGGAAAAAATTATGAAGTTATATAACAGTTTAACACAGAGGTCCAGACCTTGAAACAATTACACAACAAAGTTACAGTTCAGCTGGCTGGGCCTGGCTGAATCCAGAGCCCCAGGAAGGCACCATCCTTCTAGGACAAGCAGAAATCGGGCTATAAGGAACAGGTTTTGGGGTAAGGCAAAGGTTGTTCTAATCAGCAGTTGGCCCAGAAGACACTTTCTTCTACCTAAAACAACTGAGGGCTGTAAATCCAGAGAACTGCTCCTCCTGGGTTTTTGTTTTTCTGTCATGAAAAATTTTGCCCAATAATTGTGAAGAGCAGAAATTGTAATACAATCTGTGTGTCTATTTTTTATACTTTTCCGAGGTTTTATTTAATAATTTAAGGCTGGGTGTGGTGACTCATGCCTGTAATCCCAGCACTTGGGGAGGCCAAGGCAGGAGGATCTCTTGAGTTCAGGAGTTCAAGACCAGCCCAGGCAACATAGCAAGACATCCTCAATCTCTACCAAAAAAAAAAAATTGTTTTTAATTAGCCGAGCATGGTGGCACAGACCTATAGTCCCAGATACTTGGGAGGCTGAGGTGGGAGGATAGCTTAAGGCCAAGAGATCAAGGTTACAGTGATCTGTGATTGTATCTCTGTTTCTTAAAAAAAAAAAAAAAATGTTGCTTAAAGAAAAAGATATCAAAAAAGGTATTTTTAATAGGGGAAAAAAAACACAAAATGAGAAAGATATGTTCCTGTACCAGAAACCTAGTGCTGAGCATCCAGGTAGCCAAAACTAGAAAGAAAGTTTTGCAACTTGACCAAATCCTATTTTTTTAATATGGAAAACTACTAAAAGAGAGAAATTTTTCTCTAGCAATGAATAATATGAAGAATCAATTTTAAAAACCCTTGTATAGGGACACTAGATATTATGGCCAAAGCCTTTGTAACAATTGTTACAAAAAGTTGAATTTAGGCTCTTTAAATTTCTATGTTTTTAATAGTACTGCTTACTAAAAGTGAAGTCTATATCGTATAACACTATATCTGGATATGCAACGTTTGGGTGGTCTAACCAGATATAAGTGTATCGCTTGAAGGATCTGCAGACAAAAATGTAGTCAATCTTTTGGCTTATCCACTTCAGACATCAATTACTTAATCTGTACTTTGACCAAGGTAGCCAACTCAGGACTGAGATGTAAATGTTTCTATCTCAGTAATCTTTGTGTTCTCTGTGCCCAACATGGTGCCTCACACACAAGAGGTGCCCAATAATTACTAGATAAGTAGCACTGGTCCGTGTTAAACAGCACGTTGTAATGGAGAGCGGCCAGAAAGCCTTGAAGTAGCAAAGATGGCATGAAGAAAAGGACTCCTATTCTGATCTGGACAGGCGTGGCAACCTCTGCCAGTGTTGGTGCATCTGATACTTCTCTTCTGGTTCAGACTCACTACAGCTATGCAAGGAGACCATTATCCGTGCTTTTAGTAACACATGGATGTTGACAATTCAAAACTTCTGTGTTGTTTATTCCTTAATAAGAGATAACAAATCCTTTACTGTTTTTCTAGTAAAGTAGTAAAAGGATTTTTTCTTTGTACCTGGGAGTCCAGTGGATGCCGGCAGTATTCTGACAGCCTCATTGGTGGAATGAGTAATGGGGGCCTACAGCATCAGGGTCCTTGTGCAGGAAACTCTGATAATATCAAGATCCAGGTGATACTGATGACCTGTTTCATAAAATAATCTGCTAAGCAACCAAAACAGCTATCCTGTGAGCCTCCTGTGCTTTCCCTAGTCCGATCCATCTTGTAACACACACAGACTGAGTTTCTGAAATATCACTTTGATCATGTTCTGCCTTTGTTCAAAAACATTCCACATGGGGGATATTAAAAGTAAGCCAAGTAAGAGAGTTGGAAACTAGAGGGCAGGGAGGAGGACATCCTTCAGGGACTGTCCCATTCTTACTGCCTGTGCCCAGATTAAACACCCAGTAAACCTCTGGGCCAGAGATGGATCAGAACACAGGCCAAACCCTTTGGGACAGGAAATAGTGGTTTTGAAAAACACCCTGCTATATGTCTTTCTGCCTTATCTTTTTCTCAAACATTCTGGAGGGGCAGAAAAGGCAGGGTCTTCCTGGGAGTGTATTAGCATGATGAACACACCGACAGCAAAAACGCTATTTGTAATACATAGTATCATATATAATTACCTCTTGATTCTCAGGGCAACCCACTTGTGGACCTTAAGACAGTAATCAGAAGCAATGCTTCCCAAACTCTCTCTGCTGATGGACCACTTTATTTTTGTCTCCAGTCTATTGCAGAACAATACTTTTGTAAAATAGTATCAAAATGGAATTGCTTTTTAACTTCATTTTTATAATAAAGACATACAAAATATAAGTCCACATTTTTTATTATACTTAACAAATATAAAAGTGTGCTCAAATTGTTGTAAAGGTTTCTGAATATTTGTTGTCAATTTCTGGACTTATCACATAGTAGTAAGTTTCAAGGACTGGCATTGGCCAGGGAACAAAACTTTGAATAGCACTGGCCCAAGAGTGTTCTGGAAACCCCCTTAGACAATCTCCCTCTGTGTCTCTGTCAGCACTCTGCTTGAGAACAAGCCATGCACGCAAGAAACATAAGGTGCCTAATGATTATTTTTAGAGTAGTTCCCCACCCCTTATCCATGGTTCTTATTACCAGCAGTCAGCTGGGGTTCAAAAATATTAAATGGAAAATTCCAGAATAAACAATTCATAACTTTTAAATTGTGTACCATTCTGAGGAGCATGATGAAGTCCTGCCCTGTCCCACTCTGTCCCTCCTGAGATGGGTATCATGCCTTTGTCCAGCGTATCCACTCTGTATACACTACCCACCCATTAGTCACTTAGTAGCTGACTCAGTTATCAGAGCAATAGATCAGAAGAAGGTAAGTACAATACAGTTAGATATTTTGAGAGAGAAACCACATTGTCATAAATGTTACTACAGTATATTGTGATAATTACCTTATATAGGTAATTATATATGATACTATATATTACAAATGATTTTATTATTAGTTGTTAATCTCTTACAGGGCCTAATTTACAATTAAACTGCATCATAGGTACATATAGGAAAAACATAGTATATATCAGGTTCAAGCAACCATTAGGGGTCTTAGAATGTATCCTCTGTAGAAAAAGGAGGACTGCTGTATCAATGAATCACATGAGTTTTATGACATGAATCCAGCTTAGCCTGTATATCAAGTTCTTCATTGATATTATATATGTATATGTAAATGTATGCATATGTATATTATTATCAAGGAAAACTCAGTCCTTGGGATACAGGTGATTTGGTCTCTTGGGAGGTATTAACAGTTAATTCTGTTATCTATTGATCATCACAAAGTGTGAACTTATTTAAAAGCATCACCTGCTTAGGTCCAAGGCAATTCTCAAAGCAAGAGCACCCCTCCATTACAAACAGAGCTCTCACACTCCAGTGCCTCCTCCTACTTTGAGTCTGAGATACTATGGCCATTTCCAATTTTATGTCACGAACAGAAAATGTGTTATGTTCACATCCATGCCAAAAATCATCCAAAGTGTTCAGCATGTTTTCCTTCAGCAGGTAGAGCAGCCAGGGCATGCTTTCTAACCCAATGTTTACTTCTAACAAACATTTGAACAATTCTCCTCTGTTCACCAAAATTGTTTTCTCTGTTTCCCAGGCCAGTTTATACTCCTGAGTTCCAAACAATGGAGGTGAATAGAAGAGAGGTATATCTCACTTCTTGGCTGTTCCCACAACACACCTCTCCACCCCGCCACCTTGTCTGGTCATTTGTGCTCCTTGCCATCCTCCAGCAATCTCAGAAGCCACATGTTGAAAATGAAGGAGCCCAAACTGGAGAACCCACAGCCCCTGAATCAGTGTTTGGAGGAGCCTCTCCCCAATCAGGAACACTCATTCTAGACACTATGTGAGATTGAAATGTGATATGGGGTTATGCTATTGCAACTTGGGGGTTTGTCTGTTATAGCAGCTCATGTTACCTTATCTAATATGCCTTCATAATAAAAAGTATTAATTATGTTTCCCCATCGTTGTGCAAGGTTGGCTGGTGAATTGGAACTTCTTTATAAATCAACTCTCATCATGATCCATTCTGCGGGCTTGCTCTGTATCTATTCACTTATTCAAAAACTATATATTGAGCACCTACTATGTGTCTTCATTGGGCATAAGTATGATATCCAAGGGTTCCTTAAAATGAGACCCTAGAGGGACAATTTTTACTTCAAATTTGGTTCTAAAATGCCTATGTTTATAGCTATAATTATAAAGCAGAATACACCTGCTGACTCTCTAATGCTCACCCCGATTCCTCCTCTCCACCCCACCCAGCTCCACCTCTACGTCCCTATGTGCCAAAGCAGAGAAGCAGCTTCAGGCTGTGCGGTTTTGAAGAAAGAAAAAAGAAAGTCCCCCAGGCGGTTTTCTTGCTCACCCTGAATTCAGATCCACTATCTTACAGGGACTGCCATCAGGGAGGATGCCATTCCCACTATGCTGGTGACAACAGAGACACAGGGAAGAGAAATGGTTTGCCCTTGTAAAATGAAGAGATTTTGATTCCTTTTTTATGTGATACACTGTGTAACCCCCTCCTAGGGGGTCCTCAAGAAGCTTTCGCTAAACCCCAGGATTACTTTTTAAGGCTCTTTAAAGTCTGGTTTGTTTCTCATTCATGCGTCTCATTCATGCGATTTGGGACTTAGGGGAGGAACAAAAAGGCCCAGATACTTATAATATGTCTGAATACATTCTTCAATATATATACAGAATTGACACATGCGTCTTACTCAAGATCCGACCACCAAAGAGGCCTGTTCCACCTCTGTCATGTTTCAGCATGCATGGGCTGGATATTTTGCAGTCTTTGCAGAAAGTTTAACCATTTTGCATGAACCTTTCCACACGGCAGAGCGCAGCTCCCAGGCACACAATCAGATTTGTTTACTTGAAATGGAAAGTTGAGATTTGCAAACCTATTTTGATTTGATTTTTTTTGTAAGTAAAAAATTAAGCTTAGATGAAAATAACCCAGTATATTTTATTCTCTCCTGCTCCTCACACCCAACCTGTGGTCCCATTTCTCCAAGGAAAGATTCTTTTATTGTCCCCATCGTCCCACTCATACTACTCCCTTCTTCACTGTTTGTAAAAACACTGCTGGGAAATTAAAACAAGAAATGCTATTTTCCAAAGAAACCGAAGCATATCTGAGCTTAGGCAAATGACACTGTTTCAAATGATACTGGAAACTCAGAACCTAGTAGAGTGTTTTACAGGCACTATGTGAATGGTTAATTATGATGATAGAAATGACAGAGAAACCCACCTACTCATCAGAAAAAAAGAAAAGAAGGGAAACCTTCAGTTTACAGACTGCAGATGCAGCTCAGGGACCAGTGCTCGCTCTGAATACGGATTTCAGGAAACTTCAAATCACCCTTCATCTGCAGGATTTAAGCCCCCAAGGCTGGGACTGTCTATTTTTCACATTTGATTTGGGCTGGGACCTGGGGCTGAAATCAGATATCATTACCCCTTCTCCTCACCACACTCCCCTGCGCCTCTGGAACTCTGTTATTTCTCCTATTAATATCTCATCAACATCGGGCAGGTGCTTCCTGTAGGGAGGTTCTTCATTAACAAGTTGTCAGTGGGACAAAGAGTCAGATTCCCACTGCTGAAGGAAATTGGCATGAGACCCGGCAGGAGGAGGCAGAAGAGCAGTCTGCAAAATGATTACACTTTCTATCGGGTCTGTTTTCCTATCAGACTTAAATCCGGACTCACCTATCTGACTTCCAAAAACTTTCCTGTAACTTTTTCCTTAAACAAACATTTGTTCTCAAATTAACTCTGCTTTTACGCTCAATATAATATCTGAATCAGCAGTTTTTAAATACTCAATATATCTTTAAATGCCAACAGACAACAAGTATAGCAGGTGTTTAATTGTGGTTTAAGGATCCACATTGTTCACATTTTACAATCACAATTAAAATTAAGCAATAACACCAAAGGAGTTCCGGTATACAGCAATAATACTTACCCGTATAGTGAAATTGATAAGGATCCAGATATAATGATGCCCATTGTAGTAACCCTGTGGTGACTGATTGCTATTCTGCTGTTAGCAAACAACTAAGAAATACTTTATTTTTTCAGAATTATCAATTTGTTTCTAGGGTATGTGAACAATGGAAACCTTAAGGGAGAACGCAATAGTTAGTGAGGTATTAAAACAGTTATATAACTAATAAAAACACTAAATCAACTTAGATATGCAGCAGTGTGTCATTTCCATTTTAATAAAAAAGTACATTATTCTCTTCCCGAAATTATAAAATTTTATTTTTTTTTTACTCTGTGCCAACATATTTGGAAAGTAAAAAAGTCATAAATCTATGGTTTCTGGAATTGTCATTTATGTTATTCGTCAGTCCTTAAAAAAGATAGAATAAAAACAGGCATTTTCATAAAACGATCGATTTGAAAAATTATTTGTATTTGCTGCTTGTAATTTTTTTTCTTTGAGAGGGTGGGAGAGGGAGCATAGGGACTTATAAATAAAACACACTTGATTTTCATAGCATCCCTGTATGCTGAGAATTAAGATCCCTGAATGTGCTGCTCAGAAACACAGTGTACCGGAACGCTTTATTGAAGAATCTCTCACAGCCTCTGCTTGCAGGCTGCATAGTAGCAAAAAAACAAGCCGTGGGTCAGACTTCTGTTCAATGCACTCCAGGCATGCGCCAGGTGAGAGGCAGTAGGGAAACCAAGCCAGGGCTGCAGCAGGTTCCATTTGTGGGCCTGAGCGGGTTTGGAACTTGTGGTTCCAAATCTGAGCAGAGCGCAGCCAGACCTCAGATCAAGATACTTAAGTGCATGTATTTTTCTCCTCTGAAACACACAGAGAGAGGCTTATCAATATGGGTCTCTATTAGCTGATTTCCAAGCACTTTTGACAATTCTCGTGAGTGTGTCACCTGGGTTGCTAGTGAACATCCTCCCACATGGAAGAGCCAAAAGTAGCTCTTGAAAGACCTAAATGTAGAATTTTAGAACTACAAGATCATTTAAGAAGACATGAAGAAAGGCAAGAAGGAAAAGGTCGGAACTAGAAAGTTCCTGTAAGTTCATCCATGGCACTCAGTCTCATTTCTCCACCAAAGCACCCCTGGAGCAGCAGTCTCTGCCTGGCCTGAACGTTGGTGCCGGATGGAGAGCTTTTGAACTGGTTTTTCAACTGGCCTGCTCCAGTCCAGGCCAGTTGAAACCAAATCCCTGGGGACAGGGCCCAGGCCCTTCCGGGTGATTCTGACACATAAAGGCACAATACCAAGGAACTTGAGGGTGGAATTCCTTCATCTTAAAATTTGTGCATATTTTCTAATTTGAGTCAATAGAACATTTTTGTTTTATTAGTGATATGGGTTTTTCTTTTTCCTCCAAATATTCAAGTCAAATCAACGAACCAGAAAGATGTGCCATATTCATCCTGTGATTTCCCCTGCTCGTGAGGGTGTTATGCATGCCTGGGGAGCAAGGATCTAACTCAGCATAAATGAAGAAACTGAGGCTCGGAGAGGTAAAGTCCCTCGAGACTTCTGATTATACCCCACCATCTGCTCCTTTGTAGCATTTACAAAGGGCAACTTAGTGATGGAATACTCTGGATTCCTTTCAAGAGAACATAAGGAAATATGAAATGGCTGGAAAGTCTGATAAGAGAACACCACAACAATGGCAGTTAGGATTTACTAAGCCCCTGCTAAATATCAGAAATTTGCATATTCATGCATTTATTCAGCAAATTTTATTGACTATGATTACAGGAAAAGCAATAATCTATCCAACTGGGAATGCAAGAGATATCAACCTGAAACATGACCCCTGATTCCTTGGAACTTCAGGCTACTAAGGGAGAATGACATTCATCAAAAATTACAGTAATTAGGATAATAATAAGTAATAATCATGCCCTGTGATACTCTGAAGGAAATATGGTTCTATGAAAGCAACAAAGGAAGCTCATCTATACAGTAGATTCAGGAAAGGAAGGGACACCTGAGCTGAGAGCATGAAGGATGAATAGGAGTTCACCAAACGGTGGAGGAAGAAAGAGCATCCCTCACAGAGAGAATATATGCGAAAGTCATGTGGTGAGAGCAGGCAAAGCACTTTGGAAGACTTGGGAGAGCATTAGAGTGGCTAGGATGCAGGGCGGGGAGCAGTAGCAGACTGGGGAGGCAGGCAAAGGCCAGGCATGTATTCAGTGGCCCCCAACCTTTTTGACACTAGGGGCCAGTTTCATGGAAGACAATTTTTCCACAGACCAAGGGTAGGGGCTGGGCGGAGAAGTGGTGTAGAGCTTGGGCCTTGACACCCAGCCCGTTTCCTAACAGGCCAGGGACAGGCACTGGGCTTCCACCCGGGGGTTGAGGATTGCGGCATTAGATCTAATCTTTGTTACCATCTTACATGGAGGATGTTTGGTTCCCATTTTAGAGATGAAAAACCAAAGAGTTAACCCAAGGTCACATCACTAGTAAGTGACTGAGAGGAAATCAAGCAAATCTGCCTCCCTGGATTATCCCCCTTTATGCTCTGCCACTGCTCATGAAAGCTCAGCGGGGACAAAGGAGCTTTAGGGGTTGTCTAGTTACACCTCCGCGTGGGTCCGTGTCCCCTCCGCATTGTGGCAGCAAGCATCGTGCTCAGGCACGGGGACTGCAGGCGCTTCTGGGCTGAATGGAGTCCAAGGGAAGCTTATTAAAATAAGAACGAATCTGGCCTCTGAACGTCCAGATATGAAAGATCAGGGAAAGGAGGAGAGAGGAACCGGAGAACACTCAAGGCAGTCGGTGCAACCCTAGAACCTGTGTAGAATTTTCAAATTCTTTAAAACAACTTTTTGTTGTATCGTGATGTTTTTAGCCGCACCTAACAGAAAACTCAAAATGCTTTAAGCAATGAGGATATTGTGTTGATTTCACATGACACAAGTTCCAAAGGAGAATGGCTCCTGAGGGGGCTCACTTGGAGGTTCAGTGGAAACTCCAAGGACATTTTTTTCCCCTCTGCTGCCCCTTACTTGTTAGCTTTATTCTCAATGAGCTTCGACCATAGTCACAACACGGTTGTCACAATTTAGATTTTACACGCAGACAGGACAACTATCAGCCAGAGGAGTAAGGGCTATTTCTTCCTTATGTCTCTTTTTTCAGAGCGAGGAAATGTTTTCCTAAACATCTCTGTACCAGCAGACTTCTCCTAAGATCCTGGCAGCCAGAACTGAGTCACAAGCATGCCCAACCCCAACAACTGTCCAGGGCAATGAGAAGACCACATATCACTTAGACTACCCAAAGTTTACTTCCAAGCTGGGGATAGGGTCACCTGAAAGGAAATTATCTGAACAAAATTGGAGCTCTGTCAGCAAGGAAGTAGGAGAATCTATTTAAGGTAAGTAATCAATAGTATTATCTCTCTTCTGCTTGACTTCCCACCTTCTGGGCAGCAGGAATTGAGTGGCATCAGGTTCATCAATGGTGTTCTGATCAGTCCAATGTGGTATAAATAAAGCAATAAGCAATGTGTAAGAAAAGGACAGTTTAACTTTGTGTCCTAGATCTCTCTTCATGCTGGGAGGAAAAGAGCAGGGTCAACCTCTAGGCCAGCCTCAGGGGCAACTGTGAAGAAGTTATCAGGCCTGCAGTTGCATCCCTTGCAGTCCAGAGCCGGAATTAGGCTGCCCACATGTGGGGGTCAACAACATATCCAGGTCTGCCAGCCCTAAACCCAAGGACAGACTTTAGATTATCCCGAAGCCCATTATCAATCAGTGGGATGAAAATCATGATGCAATCATTTGGCACATCTCTCCCTCTGTTTCCATCTCAGGGGACCAGGGTGAGCTATAAACATTAATTAGGAAAAACCCGTGACACTCCTGAGATGATAACAGGGTTGGAATCACATCTGCCCATCTCAATTAGCTCAGAGGACAAACAGGCAGGCCACCTAGCATCTTTCCTGGGCCTCGGTAATAAATGACATTGAAACCAACACCTAGCAGGTGACTCAAAAACCACGTTCAGACATTAAAAAGTCATATGCATTTGAGTTGCAAATAGGACCACCAGCAAACTTGTGGCCAGGGCTTTTTAATAATGTTGCATTCCCTCTCTCTGCAGACATCTTCCTGCTCAAAATCCCTTCATAATTCCTATAGGGTAACTGGAGTTTCTGTAAACATTCATTTAAAAAAAAGCTACCCGTGTACAGTATAGTATTAAGTGGAAGTTAAAAGCTTGAGTTCAGCAGTTATATATGGGCTAGAATATCAGCTCCACTACTTATTAGCTATGTGACCTACTTCACCTCTCCAAGTCTCAATTTCCTCTTCTATAATATGGAAATTCTTTCAGTGGGGTTGTGAAGATTGAATGAGAGAATGGCATAGAGAGTACATAGAGACACTGCTTTATGTTTCAATCTTCTAAAAAATAATTTTTATGAAGTGTACAATATGTTTTTACCAACCATAAAAAATTATTTTTTTAAATTTTGTTTTTAAATAAAATTACTAGTGATATTACAAAGCATTTTCTGATATGAACAGATTATTAAATGCATTAGAGTGGCAGGACCTCGTGAGGAGCTCGGTTGCAATATTGTAAACAAGCCCTCGAATCCCACACTGTGAAGTTTCTCACCACCACCACTCTTTAAGTCTCCATTCATGTACCCAACATACATTTACTGGGTGCATGGTTCAGACAGTACAGAGGAGATGTTAAGACCCCAAGCTCAGTTCTTTATATACATGATTGTGTGTCCTGACAGTGACCCTAAAGATTAGACACAACTGACCCCACTTAAATGTGAGAGGACTATCCAAAGAGTGGATGTAGCTAAAAAAAAAAAAAAGCTAGTGAGTTTTAGAGATCATATTTTTTGTTGTCATTGTTTTTTCAGAGACAGGGTTTCATACTGTTGCCCAGGCTGGAGTGCAGTAGTGCTATCACAGCTCACTGCTGTCTCGAAATCCTGGGCTCAAGTGATCCTCCTGCCTCAGCCTCCCAAGTAGCTGGGACTACAGGTGCATGCTACCATGCCTGGATAATTTTTCTTATTTTTTGTAGAGATGGGGTCTTGCTATGTTGCCCAGGCTGATGAACTCCTGGGCTCAAGCAATCCTCCCACCTCAGCCTCCCAAAATGTTGGGATTACAGGTGTGAACCACTGCACCTGGTCCTGGAGATCAGATTTGAACCTAGTCTACCTGTGTATTGCCACAAAAATGCTGCCAACTAACTACCTCAAATAGCAGTGTGTTAAACTTACATCCACATATTCTCAGTGATCTGTATGTTAGCCCAGGGCGATTTGGTCTAGGCTGGACTTGATTTAGGGTACCTCTTGTCCAGATGTGTCGCGCCCAGCAATCAGGACGCAACAGCTTTGGAGTTCTTCCACCAGCGGTTTATCGGCACAGCTTCACATCTACGACTTATTCATGGCGAGAGACGCCGAACGGGAAGTGAGCTCCACTTAAGTACCCTCAGCCAGGA